>PVJH01005047.1:0-117277 GCA_004026705.1 Nesogale talazaci | reverse complement strand
GTTTTTTTATCTATTCATAGTGCTATTTTGAAATTTCTTTGATTTCTCAATTGCCTTTTCCTCTTTGTTTTCTCTTGTCTTTTTCTCCATTCTATTTTGGATCTTTAAAATCAAGTTTACGTGGTTAGCCTCTTCTAACTCTCCATGCAGCCCCTCATGGAGTTCATTCAGTTACATCTTCAATTATCACTCATACTTTGATGTCTCTAAAAGTCTCTCTTTGCCTCCATTTTCCCAAGGGAGCTTCAGACTCATTTAATCAACAGCTCATCACATAATGACCCAGAAGAACTCACACACTGAAAAGTTGATATTTCATGCTTTCCTTTCCTCTTCTAAAATTAACAGTAAAGCTATTAGGAGGAGTAAAGCAAGAGAGTTATCACTTTTGTGATATTCCTACCAAAGGTACAGTAAATCTAAGCACAAGGACACATTAGAAAGCCTCAAAATAAGAAGCATGCTACCAAATCATTGTCCTATGATTTCCAAATAGGATTCTAAAAGTTTAGAAAACATTGAACAACATTTCAAGGTTACAGACTCATGAGACATGCTAACTAATGCCATCTGTAATTCTAAACTGGATCCTTTTGCTGCAAAAGACACTCTTGGTACTATTGCTGAAACTTGAACCGGGAGTGAAAATTATCTAGTATTACAATGTTCATCTAGAGGAGATGATAAAACTGTATTTATGTACGTTGCTGGCATTATGTGCTATTAATTGACTCTAACTCATAATGGCTGGGGATAACAGTAACAGACGGAACCACAGCGTTTCATAGTCTGCAATGTTTATGGCAGCACAACACCAGGGCTTTTTGCTCCCTCAGAACAGTGGGTGGATTCAAATTAAACAGCTTTCAGATACCAGTGAAACAGCGCGCTACAAATCAAAACCTAACTCACCGCCTTCAAATCTATTCCAGATCCCAGTGATCCTGCAGGACAGGGTAGACTTCCCTGATGGTTGCTGGGACTGAGACTCTTTACAGGAGTGGAAAGTCCCCCCTTACTGCTGCGGGGCAGCTAGTGGTTTCCAGGGCTGCCCTTGCAGTTCACAGTCCTGTTCTTCACTCGCTCGCTCCCTCACCAGGGCTCCTTTCCCAGATGGCCAGGGCCCCTTCATGAGGCCCAGAGGCTGGATCCATGAACAGGTTCATGAGTAAGTGACATGAATTTACCCATTTACTGTGAAATAGTTCTAAAGAGAAGTTGTTTTTAGTTGACCTATATCTTCTTGTGGTTTCTTAGTGCCCCGGCGCTACCATGATTATGATTTGGGCTGCTAATTACAAGGTCAGCTGTTAGATATCAGCAGCTGCTTCAAGAGAGGAAAATAGGACTTTCCACTCCCCTAAAGAGTTTCAGTCTGGGAAACTCACAAGGGCAGTGATACCCTGTCCTACATCGCTGACTTGATGGCTGTGAGTTTGGGGATCTATCAGTTTGAGATTACTTAAAAAATAACACAAAAAATCCCTTTGTTAAAAGAGAGGGAGAGAGAGAGAGAGAGAGAGAGAGATATTTTGTCACCTTCTCTTTCCTAAATGAAATATACAATACGTATTGCAATGGTGTGTAAATTTTCAGGTGCAGAAAAAAAACCCAGTAAGTCCAGTCTCTAACCTAGAAGAATTCTGTTTCAGAAGATTGGATTGGACCCAGTAAGATGTATTTTTAACAAGTACACTAGATGATTCTGATGCAGATAACCCCTGCACTTCATTTTGAGACACTGATGTATTATTTCTTATGAATCAAACTCTAGGGCCAACTTTGTGTAGGTTTGAATTCCAACTCTATCACTCAGATATTATGTCATCTTGGGCAAACTACTTGCCTTTTGAAAGCTTTTCTTTTCTTTTTCTATCAAACCAACATAATATAACAGTAAAACATGTGAGGTGGAAAGAGTAAAGTCTGTGTAAAGCAGAAACCTATCAAACAAAGAGAGCAAAAATATCTTCACTATAATGAGCAATAGAAAAATGCTGAACTTTAACCTAGTCAAAGGGAGAAAAGTTATGAAACCATGAAAAACAAACCAGTCTTTTCAAATGTGGGTTCTCACTGTGTGAACATTGTAGTGTTAATTCGAGTTAAAGTTACAGAATTCATGTTCAGTGCTTAATAACTTCTTGGCATGTAGAAAGTGCAAAACAATTTGCAGATGGCATTGAACAGTTTTTCTCTTGTCTTGTAATGACATCAAGTCTATGTGCCAAGCAGGACACCTGGAAGCCATTGTTTCTGTCCTTCTCTTTCTCTGCTCTCACAGACACTCTGTCAGCAACAAAACCCCATCCATACAATCCATCACCCTATCTCCATTCCCATTAAATTCTTCAGATGAAATTTTTGTTTTCTTTTATTTTACTGCAACAGCTTCTTAAATGACTTCTCTATGTATAGTATTGTCCTTTTACAATCTATTCGTGATATAGCTGCCAAAGTGGTAGCTCAAATATGCCTAATACTTACTCTAATGAATTAAGCTCTAATAGGCTGTCATGTGCCCTCTTTATATTATTTCATGGATTCCTCATTAACTTTAGGAGTACAACTCAAATTCCTTAGTATATCTTGTAAAAATTTATGTCCACCTCATTAGAGTTCTCTAAAAACCATTGGTACATAGTAGGTGTATAACAGAATTTTAGTTACTGACAAGAGCTAAAGAAAGCAGATAGCCAGGTAACGGCAGAAGAAATAAAGGAAGAACAGAAGAATAGAGGAAAGCAGATTCATTAGATATGTCTGAAAAGTATAGAAAGATGGGAGAGATTTGTGCACAGATTGCTAATTGGGAAATGAAGAGATAATCAAGCTTAAAGACCAACAAGCCCCTAAGTGGCTGGCAGATTTATATTACAAACTTTTTATATTTTAAGGTAATGTACCATTTTCAGAATACAATAATGCTATGGTTTTTTAATGTTACATTAAAGATAATTTTAAAAGTCTAAAACCAAGTTTAGGATGCGTATGTGTGTGATCGCTATAACTACTGGGCTTTTTGTGAAGTTGGAGGACAAAGACACATGATCGGAGCTGTGATCATGACCCAGGACTTTCTCGGTGCTCATGATATCTTTAGTTTTCTCCACCAGTGACAGCTGCATTTCTCCTGAAGATTTCAGAAATGAGAATCTCTGTCTCCATTTTTTTTACTAATCTAACCCCCAGCACGCTTCTTGATCTACAGCCTAAGGATTTGTACTTGGATGGCTATAAAGCATAAAATAAAAATTGATGTGGAAGCAGAAAGTGGGAACTTTTGTGTTACAATGCCCAGGCATAGTCGTACCTTAGTGATGAAAAACTTTGAAGATGTAAATTGTAGTAAGAGACTAGTCATTGTGAAAGGATATCATATTGGATAAAGTAGAGATTAAAGGGGGGGGCACTCAATGAGATGAATTGACACAGTGGTTGCCAAAGGAGGCTCAAATATGATAATACTTATGAGAATGGGACAGAATATGATAGCGTTTTCTTCTATTGTACATTGGTTTGCTATGAGCTGGAACTGAATAGAAACTCCTAAGTACAAATTAAGAAAGACTATTATGGTAAAAATGAGAGAATAAAGTCTTCATATAGTGTGTCACAGTTCTACTATAGAGATAATGACTTTCTAAATTAAAGAGATTCTTAAAATCTTACCTGGCCCACAGTTTAAGTAATCATGAAGCTAGCAATTTCCCACTTTTGCATTCCAGCCACAAACATTCATCAATGCATTTGGATAGCATGTTTGATCAATTTCCAACTTAAACCTTTGGTAGAATTCTTCAGTTTCTTCACAATTACCTTTTGTGGTTCATACACAAGTTGGAATAATATTTATATTGATTGGATTTCCTTGAAGATGGATAGACATTATTCAGTCACAGGTAACATTGTACTTTATGGTTGATTTTACAATGATAAATGGAGATGGTTGATGTCAAGGGTTTTGGTTTTTTTGGATGCACAATCAATGCTCATGTACGCAGCAGTCAAGAGATCAAAAGAGAAGTTGAGTTACGTAAATCTACTGTGCGAGATCTCTTTAGAGTATTGAAAAGCTAGTTCCTAAATCTTGTACCTAATTGTTGTTTGCTGTTTAGTATTTCTCTTTTAAAACAAAGGTCTTGAGATCAGAAGTGTCATGCTTTCATTGCTATTACTCAGTCTTAGCTGGGGTGCCTTCAAGATGCCGGCCTATCACTCCTCTCTCATGGACCCGGCCACCAAGCTCATTGGAAACATGGCCCTGCTACCTATTAGAAGTCAGTTCAAAGGACCTGCTCCTCGCGAGACAAAAGATACAGAGATTGTGGATGAGGCCAACATCTTCTTCAAAAACTATGAAATTAAGAATCAAGCAGACAGAACCTTGACACACACACACACACACACACACACACATTTCTGAATGCCTAAAGAAACTCCAGAAGTGCAATTCTAGAAGCCAAGGGGAGAAAAAATGTACACGCTGGGCATCACTAACTTCTCCATACCTGGAGAGCCTGGGTTTCCACTAAATGCCATTTATGTCAAACCTGCAAACAAGCAGGAAGAAGTGATGAGACCCTACGTGCAGCAGCTAAGGCAAGAGATGGAACAGAAGCTTTGTGAGGAAGTTTTTGACCCTCAGAATGACAAGTCTAGCGAGTGGTGGACTTGCTTTGTGAAGAGACAATTCATGAACAAGAGTCTCTCAGGACCTGGACAGTAGAAGGGAGCATGAGCAGATGCTGACTTCACGTGACGGGCAGCATTTGGTAGTAAGATGTACGTGGTTCTTTGCCTTCGTTCCATAAAGTTTTATATGGAAGAGAGAAGAGAGTTTGTCTTTACTTGAAACGTGCGTTATCGAGAATTTGGGGAGGTTATGGAAGAGTGACTTGAAAAACAATTTTTTGGGGGGGCATTATTAATCTGATGTTTAATAACCAGTGATAATAAAGGCATTTCTAACAACAAAACAACAGCAACAACGAAAGGTCTTCAAAGAATTTTATAGCCTCCCCTTATCTATAAAATAAAGAGAAATTATAAGGCCTCCAGGAAAATAAAATTGATATAAGCAGTTCTCTATTTCAGATTTCACAGTAGTGTTCTTACTGAAAAACAAAAACAAACAAACAAAAATAAAACCCATTGCTGTAAAGCAGGTTCTGACTCATAGTGACTCTACAGATGATTAGAATTGCCCTCCTGGTTTCCACCCTCCTGGTTACACCATCACTGTACTGCATGGCCAGAGGCCAGAGAATTACACCAATGCTTCCTTTTTCCTCCTGTCTCTTCTTTCCAATGGATCTTCTTCTCTTTCTTCTCTACAATGTTACATCCTCAGCACTTCCAATCTGAAAATCTATGTACTTCCTCTAAATCTAATTTTCAAATTTTGACTTACTCAACTCATTTGTAATGTGTAAGATATCAATATTTTCTAAACTAGTTATATGTTTTAGAGATGACAATGTACCCAGTTTTTAACGGTGTATCAGGAAATATGTGTGTGAGATAGGGAAAGCTATTTGTGTCCTAAATTCAAAATTTTAAACTCAACCTATATAAATTACATGATAAAGAGTAAATCTTAAGAAATTGAATGTTCCAAGAATAATGTTAGATAGTTTATGTTGGTTTATTAAAGACTGAGTCTTCTACATTAGCCATAGATAAAACTGAGATAGGTGGATCATTTAGATAATGAGAAAACTTATTTTAATGGTCTACTTCCAATACTTATATAGAAAATTAAATCATATCTAATAATACACAATCTTAAAATAGATTGTGTGAAAAAGCTACTAAAGAGAGGCATAAATGTTATAAAGTCATCATGAAAACCTAGAGGAAGCAGGATCATGATTTTGAAAAACTGCCTCAGGTTTGCACAGGTAAAAGAAAGTAGATACATTCTCTTTTGGAATGGATAAAGAACCACTCAATGGTTAATGAATACCTTAAATGGTCAGAAATTGTGAGAGGGTCTATACATTTGTAATCTCATTTAATCTTCAGAATTCCTTATGAGCAGATATTATTTTAATTTACAGATGAAGAAACTGAGGCTTAGCGATGTCCTGGAGCTTCCTCAAGATAAATGGCAGAGGTTTATCTATATAGAGGAGAATGGCCAGTATTTGGGAGACTAGAGATGGACTAAGAGTACGTGGGTGATAAGTTGGTAATGTGAAAGTAACTAGAGAACACTAGAAAGTGCTAACAATCTTTTTTGTGTGATTAACTGGAAGACGGAAAGACCTTAGTGATTTGTATAGCAGATGTGTTCAAACATCATTAGACGTCTTCATTAGTTCCACAGATCCTTTTCATCTAGAGAAAAGGGGTCAAGATGAAGTCAGTATTAGGACCAATTTTAAGAAAGTGAAGAAGCAGATACAAAGGGAGCTCTAGATGTGAGCAGGCTCATAACCCTGGACATATGTTACTTGTCTCCTTACCCTCAGCACAATCTCTGGCCCACAGAAGACCCAAGTGATGAGCAAATGAAGGACTGTAATGCAGACTATTCCTTTAATTAGTTTCTCTGTTTTAAAAAGCATATAAAATCTCAGAAATGGAAGAAGAGATTATGTCTTCAAGTTCAACTACCTATTGCATGAATCACTTCTAGAACATGAGGCAAATATAAGGCCTGACCTTTGACATGTCTCTCTCTGTCTCTAGAGACTCTCTCTCTTTCTCTCTAGAGAGAGAGTTTACCCATATCTCAAATATCAATGCCAATAGCTGTGTTAGACAGGATTCTCTAGAGAACTCTATGAATATATATATATATATATACATATATATCATAGATAGATTGATGTTACATGGCATGTACGTAGATGGATAGAATGACACAGAGCACAAAGGAATTGAACAGTCAATTAGTCCATACAGCGGTACAGAGGCCTCAGTTCAACTTACTTCCATGGAACAGTTAATATACTAGAAATTCTTCAACTCAAGAGGGTCACTGGGTCCAGGGTCAAGGAAGCAGACAGTTGAGTCTTCCAAAGAGCAATGCAGGCAATATGGCCACAGGCAGCAATCAGCAGTCTTGAAGGAAACCCAAGCTCTAACAACAGGATCCATGGTTTGGCAGTCCCGCCTGTAGTATGGGTCACAAGGTGAGACAGAGAACTAGCAGCTGCACACAGTTCTGAACACCAGAGAGCAAGAGAGAGAGGCAGGGATTGCCAAGCCAGGTATCTCATTGTCGTCCAATCAAACTGTGACTTTATTAATTCCACATGTCCCAATTGGCCAGATTAGCACAATAAACCTACCTCTCACAGTCGCTAGCCAATATAAATCAGAGTGGTGGTTCCAATCTGAAGAATGATTGACAGAGCAGAAGGTTAAGTATCAATGTCAAATAGAAAAGATGAGCAGAATTGTAAATAGGATTAAATAGTGAATCCAATAAGAATAGGAATAGTGTGTGAAGGAGTGAAAATCAATCTTTAACATTATTGCGTCAAAGGTTTTGGGTACCCTGAAAACTAGTGGTGCATAGGAGTCCTAGCCCTCAAAAAAGGTAGCATCATCATTTTCAGCCTGGGCAACTGGAAAACACAATTGCTCTATCAAGGAGTGTCAGTCTTTTGTTTAGTGAACAAGAACACAAAACTGAAAAAGCCTCGGAAAAGAAAGCAAAACAAAAAGCAAAAGCCGTCTTTGAAGCATTGCTCAAGTCTTTGGCTTTTCATAATTGGGAAAGTCAAAGAGAAAACAACCACAAGAATCAATATGAGCTTCCAAAATTATATGAGGAAATGTATTAGTGGGATGACCAAGAATCAAACTGCAACAAGGATTCATTTATGTTTTCTCAGCAATGTCCTCAAAATTTCTTAGTCTTGATGTTATCAAACTATTGCAGCAGCATTTTTGGGTAGTGAATGGAGTTAGTTTTTCTGCAAGTGACTGTCTTGAACTGTATCACGTATTGAGTTGATCACCTGACCTACAAGGAAGAGTGCATGGGGTTGATCCATGGACAGTTTCTTCAGACTGCCATAACAAAGTGCCATAAAATGGATGACTTTAAACAACATGAATTTATTTTCTCACAGTTCTGGAAGCCAGAAGTCCAAAATCAAGATGCCTCGGGAAAATGCTTGCTCTGAAGATACTAAGGAAGATTCCTTCCTGGCCTCTAGCTTCAGTGTTCTCAGGTATTTCTTGGTTAAAGTTTTGTAAACCAATCTCTGCCTCAGAAGACACACCAGAGTCAGGAAGGGCCTGTCTCTCTCCAGGGTCCTCTCATGTCTTCTGGGCGGCGGTGTGTGGGTCTGCTTTTGTCTGCTATCTGGGCAATCTGGAGCTCTGGGCTGTCATCTGTCAGAACCCATGTCCTGCTTGTTTCTCCAAATTATTTCTCTTCCATGCCTCCGCCACCCCCCACTCTGAACTTTTCTTTCTTTTCTTTCTTTGTAACAACATGGAGATCTCCCAATGCATTCACTTCTCTGTTGTGCCAAAGTGAGGCTTGGGGGCAGGTGACAGGAGATGGGAATGCACGGGGCGTGGCCAGGCACAGCTGCCCAGCATCACCACCACTGAGGTTCTTCATGGGGGCAGATCTGACTTAAACACACACACAAAAAAAATCTTTTCATTTTGCTTGACCCATAAAATAAGTTATGCTTGAAAAAAGAAATCTCTCCTGTGTGTCTGCTTTCCAAATCTCCTTGGATTTAGAGTTTACACTAATACAATATATATTCATTTTAGCGTAACTAATCAGTCCCCAAAGTACGATTTCCAAATAAGGTCATATTCTGAGATTCAGAGTGCATCGGAATTTTGGAGGGTCATTATCTAACCAAATACAGCCTTAAATGTAAAAACACTAAATTTAACTGGAGCTGGCTTTATAGGCAGCTTATAACTGATATTTACGTTACTATATATAATTTAGTACAGCTGTTTCAATGTGTGTACAAGGAAAGAAATAAAATTTTAATTTGACCTCCAAGAAAAAGAAAAGGTAATTCATATCCTGGAAAGAAAAAACTATTTAAATGCCTGAGGGAAAAGGGACAAGGGATCAATAGTGCCAGATACTTGCGAGATGATAAGGACTAGGAGAAATCTTTTGATTTACTTGAAGAGTAGTTGTCAATGACCTTGGAGAGACCGGGTTGACACAGCGTGCTGAGGCAAAAGCCATTTTACTATGGAATGGTGGAATAATTTTTAAATAGGCTGCCAAGGGTTCAAAGCATTCATTGATTCATTGGAGACGTCCGGAAATGAAAACAGGGAAGCAAGTTGGTAGTTTAAATTAAGGGAGAGATTCAAGTAACACACTTTCCAGATTGATCAACCGATGATGGCAGAGTACACAGACAGGTAGTCTGAAAAGAAAGGGTAATCACATGCATCGAAGAAGAGTTTGGTGTGGGACTGCTTCGGTAGCATCTGCATCGTAATTCTCAAATTACAAGCTGTTTCCTCATGCAAAAACTTTACTTATTGGCTAACTTTTCTTAGTTAGTAGTTATGATGTGTTATTGCTAAGATTATTGGATAGATGTCTCCTTTCTCCCTTATCTTCTAATCTCATTAACCAGCTGTAGTTACCTCTGAGTAACAGGAACCAATATAAGGATTGATTTTAGGTAATTTTAGATCTTTTTCAATATTAGTTCAGGATCATATCAGTGGAAAATCTGCTTGTCCTGAATGGATTGCACTGGTCTTCTCAAGCGATTTCAGAAGTGGGAAGTCAGAAGATATTGAATTTTAAATATTAGATTACTTGATATTGGACTTTGGATCTAATATTAGATATTAAAGTGTAAAATCACATTGTCCTTATTGCCAGCCTTCTTTTTTATCTTGCTGCAGGATCAGTATTATTTTAGTACTATATTTGATAGCTCTTGAGCCTACAGGGTGAAGGAAATTATTTACACGATCTTTTGAATGGTGGACAGTTCCAGCTTGAAAACAAACGCTGCCAAACTTTAAATTCAGTTATTTGTTTATATCTGATGGTGGACTCAGAGTTTCCTATTGTGACAAAAGTAATATACAATGAAACAAAATGAAACAAAATACCAAGATAACTCAGAGAAGTGATGGATATGTTTGTGAGACATTTGTGATTTTCAAATGAAAATGAAATATTCAACCAAGATACTGCCTCTGTCCAGGCTGGTGCCACACATAAAAGGTAAAAAAATCAGAACCAAATAAGTGGATAATGTGCAGACTCACTAATAAGTCCAACAGTGTTTAACAACAGATCATATTGATTTATATGAAGAATAATCTTAAAGAGAAAAACTTTTTAAAACATACTAAAAAGTGCAATTCTGAGTCTTCAATTAATATGCAATTACTCCATTTTAGTAAATGACAAAACAAGCCTTTTTTTCAGAAAGACACCTAACACATCTGTTTAAAACAATAGTAAGAGTTCCAATCATTGTAATAATGGTTAATATTTAATATATGCCTAGTGTGTTAGGCCAAGCTGACTAGAGAAACAAATCCAGAGATGCTCAGGTATGTGTAAGAAAGAGTTTAAATAAAAAACTATTGATACATGGAGCCCAGTCCAGCTCAAGTTCATAAGTCTGGTAATAGTCCATAAGTCCATCTTCAGATGCACACAGCCACATGGAATGATGCAGCATGCAGAAATATCACAAGCCAGTGGTGCGAAGTCATGCAGATCCAATGGTGGTGGAAGCATCACAGGGCTGTGACAGGTCTCAGTGTACCTGGCAGTAGGAAAGAGAAGGTAGAGAGAAGGGGAGGTTCCGAGGGCCCTCCTTATGGGAGGGCCAAGTGCACACCAGAGGCACCATCAGGCAGTGACCTGACAGGTTGAACAGTACTACTACACTTTTATATACCTTCAAGTGAGCCTGGAATTATGTAACTATCACACCTATTATGTGCTAGAGATTATCTGGAGAACTCTATTCCAAGTGCTTTACATGTCATATTTACTTTCAAATATGATCACTTGGTATGCAAGACAAATAAAAGTAAAACAATAAATGCTATGAGGAATATATTGTGATTCTTAATTTTCCAGACAAATAGCAGAGCTAGGTGATCTTGCTAGTTACAGAGCTAGCTTAAGAGGATGCTGTTGCTGTTGTTAGGTGACGCAGAGTTGGTTCTGACCCATAGCAACCCTATGCATACCAAAAAGAAACACTACCCAGGTCTGTGTCATCCTCCCAATTGTTCCTATGTTTAAATCCACTGTAATAGACTTCTCCTTCGTGTCAATCCATCTCCTTGAGGGCTTCCTCTTTTTCACTGTCCTTCTACTTAACCAAACATGGTTTCCTTCTCCAGGGACTAGTTTCTCCTGACACATGTCCAAATTGCATAAGATGAAGTCTCGTCATCCTTGCCTCTAAGGAGCATTTTGGCTATGCTTTTTCCAAGATCAATTGGTTGTTCCTTTTAGCAGCCCGTGGTACTTTCAGTCTTTTTCTGTCACCATGATTCAAATGCAGCAAATCTTCTTCTGTCTACTTTATTCCATGTCCAACATTTACATGAGCAGAAGCCAAAGGAAAATGTCCTGGCTCAGGTCAGGTGTGTCTTAGTCTTCAAAGTGACATCCTTGTTCTTCAAAAATTTTAAAGTAGTCTTGTGCAACAGATTTACCTAATGCAACTCATCTTTTGATTTCTTGCCTACTGCTGCCATGAACATTAATTTTGGATCCAAGATGGACGAAATCTTTGCCAGCTTCAACTTTTTCTCCATTTATCATGATGGACCCAGGGGTCCAGTTGTGAGAATTTTGATGCTCTGGACATTGAATTTCAAGCCATCCTGAGAATGCAATCCTTGATCTTCATCAGTCAGTGCTTCAAATTCTCCTCAATTTTAGAAAGTCATTTTCTCCATAGTAGAACTGTGGCATGATGTTTGAAGACTTTCTTCCCTTATTTTTTACCAAAATAGTCTTTCTTAATTTCTACTTAGTTGTTTCTATTACGTGCCATTGAGAACATTCCAGCTCATAACAAACCAATGTACAACAGAAGAAAACACAATCATGTCCTGTGATATCCTCATGAGTATTGTTATAGTGGATCCTGTTTCTAGTTTGTCTGCCTCATATTACATTACCTGCTGATACCAGAAGCCATTGTAGGACTGCAGGCCTTAGAGCCATTTGATTGATCTCAATCAACTTATCATCACCAAAGTGTGGTCTTCATATGTCATCTTCCTGTTTCCTGTTCATCAACTTCTGCAGATACAGGAGTCAGGAGATGCCTTTAGCTTATGTTTGATATTCCTGCTTGAATCAGAATGGACTTACTTCTACAATGGTGTGAGCCATTCCTTGATATAAATGTCCATTTATATACATAGGCCTGTTACTGGTTTTGCTTCTATAGATTACCCCACCTAACACTTTCCTAGTCCTGCCACAACAGAAAACCATAAGTATATTTTCTTCAAGACAAATTTATGGTCTCACAGTTCTGGAATATGGAAATCCAGACTCATGACATGGCTCTGAGGTGGTGCCCTTCCTTGTCTATATCATATTCCATTCTCTGGGCAATCTTTAGAGTTTCTGGGCTTGTAGATGAATCTATATCCACCATATTTCTTACTGTCTTCCCACTTATTCATGTTTATGTGTTATTCTGTATTTTATAACTCAACAATGACAAGATTTGGGTTTACAATCTATTCTGATACAGCCTCATTAGCACAATAAAAGAAAGCCTCTATTTACCGATACCAAGCAAACCAAATCAAGTCCATTAATTTTGACTCATAGTGACCTTCGCCGACAAAGTAGAATTGCCTCAAAGTAGAATTGTACTCTGCACAGAAGCAGACTGCCACATCTTTTTCCAGGGCAGCAAGGAACTGATGGATTAATATTTAACTATTGATGCCACTACAGGTATCACAATTCCAACACACATTCGGTGGGTTAGTGTTGGGGTGATTCAATCTACAATATAATCCTTTGCAATTTCTTATTCTGGTATATGTTTTATAATGTACCAAATATATCTTTTCAGAGTACTCATTAATTTTACTTACAACAATCACACATATCTTGAAGAAAGGGGATGGGAGATAACCAAACGGTGAGTAAAACTATTTTCCAAATTGCTCTTCTCGACCATAATGCCAATGCTCCTATTGGTACCAGGAGACTCTTACTCATTCACTTTTTCCTTTTTTGCTTTGTTTTGTTTTTTGTTTTAGTTTTAGTGTTTTACCAAGATCTCTTTTAGATTCTAATAGCAAAATTCCTTAGTCACTAAAAGCTGTTAGTAGTAAACACCAATAGCGATTTGAGCAACAGTCGTGTAAAGCTGAAAGTAATTATTTCTTAAAATATGTATAAGCATATATGTGTGTGTGTGTATCAAGCAGCCATCTAAGTGAAATGCCAACTAAGTCCAGATGGCAGAAACTCATCATCATCAGTCACTGAATGATAATTCATATAATCTGAAGTTCAAGGAGGAACTCATATCAGAGGCTAAATTGTGAGAATCCAGTGTGCAGATGGTGATGGATGACAGTGGGAGTCCAAGATTCATTGGTAGAGATACTTTGGAAATAAGTCCCCAGAGAACTCCTCCTATCTAAAATGGAGGGATGGGAGGAAAATAATCACTCAACAGAATGCTTGGGAGAGTGGAGTATAGAGGATCAAAGGCATAAATCTGACTCAAACAGTTAAAACTTTGTCAGTTGATCCCCCTTATGAGGTAAGCTGGACCTGATCTGCTCTCCAAAATTTTCTATATTTTTGGTTTGCATTGTTTTGTTTAATTTTGTTTGTTCATATTAGGATACTTCTCAGGGGTGTTATGTCATTGGAAGTCACCCTCTTTAAGTTGTGTTATATTATATTTTTCCATATATGAAACCCAGAATTGATGATCCTATAGGGGCAGCAAGTAGAATAAAGGTTTGGGGGAAGGTGGGTAGCGTGATGGGAGGGTGGGAGTAAAGAGAGAGGACGTCAAGGAGTCCATGTAGAAAAAGAATGTCTGGAAACAGCGGTAGCAATTGTACAATTCTACATGATGTGATTGAACTACAGAATGATATTACATATGTATTAAATCCCAATTCATAATCTATTTTATAAAATACATTTAAAAATGAATCAAAGTAGCACATTTTTAATTTATAATTTACTTGTTATAGAAAAAAACCCAGCAACAGTGGGTCAATAAATATAGTATATTCTCAAGGACTTCTGGTGATGTAGTGATGATATGTAGGGTGGCTGAGAAGTCAGCAGTTCAAAACCATGAGCCTCTCCTTAGGAGCAGTGTTCCACTCTTGTAAAGAACTGCAGTCTCAGAAATTCACAGGGGGCAGCTTGACTCTCCTCAGTTGTGTCACTGTGAGTCAGAATTGATTCCTCATCAGGGTATATGCATCCTCTGCATCTAAATCAGCAATGCTGCTTTTCCCCTTTCTTTTTAATATTGGTGTCTCCCATGGTGGTGTAGTGGCTGAGCATGGGGCCATTACCCATGAAGTTGGCAGTTTAAAACCACCAGCCATTCCTTGGTTGGGGGGGGGGGTAGGGGATGAAGCTTTCTCCTCCTAAAAAGGGAAACAGCCTCAGGAGCCCGCAAGGGCCGTTCTCCTGGACCCTGTCCAGCTGCCGTGAGTCATAAATGACTAACTATCAGTCCAATATAGGGTCTCATAAGTTAAAGAGAAAGAATAATCATCTCAAGAGCCCTTATCTTTTAGGTAGGAAAAAATAAAAAATATTCATGCTTATTGTAATTCATTGAATTTTTAAATTGTATTCCCCTAAAGTCCATAACATTATGTATAAATAAATTTGATGACATATGTTTAAAAAATAAAATCTAAATTCATAATGATTTTGTTCACTTCTAAATATCCAACTGTAATCTGAAAATTTTGACATTATATGTCAATGCATGGTGTTAACAAAATAGGGAAACACAATTAAAATTTGTTACTGCTGTGAGACAGCTGTGATCCCAAACTAAGAAAAGAGATGAGGTTTGTGCTCAGTTTGGTCACTCATTAAAATGGCTACCATATATACTACTAAATATCATAAATAGATCTCCTTCTAACTTAAGACAAAAACTCTTATAGTGGTTCTTGATTGTCACAGTTTATTGCTTTCAAATAAACAATTGTCTTAATTATAACAATCCCTTCGATGTGTGAAGAGCCGATGTGTGAAGTGGGATGGCTATAAGTCTTGAGTGCGGGCATCTGGATGAGCTGTGGAATTTAGTCCCAAACTTCAGAGAGCAGCACTACTCAGCTCCACCTCACTGTATGCATTTAGGAACTGAGAGCCAGGGTTGCCAAATTCTCTCTTAGAGAGCACTAGAATCTAAAGAGCAATTCAATTTTTTTTGCACCTGGTACTTGCACATTGCCCCAATATTTAAAGAAACTATCTCATGTGAAAACACAGTACATTTTTAGCACTTATATTAGGAAATTTAAATAGCCTTTGAAATAGTGTTGTGATGGCCAAATGATATAAAGTTACAGGCTTATTGCAGGCTTTGAATATTTACTGCATCACTTCTTCCATTTTAATGCCACTGGTGGCAGTATAATTGTGTGTGTGTGTGTGTGTGTGTGTGTGTGTGTGTAGGCTGGATTTAAGGTAGAAGGTACATAAAATGAGACCAGATCATCTTCTGTCACTAACTTAATGCATGCATCTTATCACATTGTTTAACTTCTGTGAGATTTAGTTTTTCACCAGCATGGAGGTAGAGGTAGAGTTCTTCATCTCGAAATTTTTCCCAGGTGGTGGGTTCGGCGTTTTTGCACAGGCACTGACATCAGCTTATCTGGATTTGAATCTAGACACTGCCTTGCTAGCCAATAAACACATTAGCAGACATTCTGCTTCCTTAATAATGCAAAATAAAATTATACCAAATAAAGTATGTTTGGTTTGTGTTAACGTCAATGATTTGCACACATTAAGATTTTTCACTTTTTAAAATTTGGATTGTAGTTTTGGGTGAAGTTTACTAAGCAAATTATTTTCAACAAGTCATGCACATTTTGTTTTGCGACATGTACTGTGACTCCCCGCAATGTGACGGCACTCTTCCCATCCCCTCCCCGGTTTTCCGTATTTTACTGCATGACTGAATGGAATCCTTCAGTTAAAATGTACTTACAAGTCCAAACAAAACAAAACCAATTGCCCCCCAAGTCGATTCTCAGTCATTGGAAACTTACAAGGCTGAGTAGAACTGATCCTGTGGGTTTCTGAGAATTTTAGTCATGACAAAAGTAGGAGCTTTCTCCCAGGAAATGGTGGGTAGTTTTGAACTGCTGACCTCGCACGAAGCAGCCCAATGTAGAACCCACTGATCCACCTTAGAACAGGCGCATTAAAGTTTCTGTCCTTCAGATTGGTAAGGTATAAAGGAGGCTTAGAAACAAAAAGAAGTTCAACTACTGTCAGAGCAACTGAGGTTTTCCATTCTGAAACTCATGAAATTTGTCTCCTTGCTCAGAAATTTAAAAATTTAAAGACAATACTCTTTGTGTCATGACTGACTATTAACATAACCTATTCCACGATAAACTGCTATTATTGATGTTTTGGGTATTTATCTCGGTAGATTTCTATGATATTTTTCATTATATCTTTAATGATTAATTTTGATTCATTTGTTGAGGCTATAGATTTTACCTTCATGCTTGACCTCTATGCCCATTGCATTCTGTCTCATTTTTTAAATTCATGATTTCATTTTCTCTCAGTATTCTGAGATGGTTGATCTGATTATCTGCAATGTCAGGTCTGCTTTTTACTACTTTCAAATATGATTTTTACTTCAGTTATTGTCATTTTCATTAAGCAGCAGGCTCTTTTTACCCTAGCCTGCGTTTGCTCAATAGAGACAATGTCCTCTTTTATTTCATTAGGAATAAAAAGTAGATAATTTCTAAAAACATGACTTCTATTCCATGAAATATATCAGATTATTTCTGAACCCTTATAACTTGGCTCTGCCTGGGCTGTGGAATTGGGGCCACTCTTTTTTGCTTGTTTGTTTTTTAATCTTTGTGATTGATGTATTGGTATTTTTGTCCTTGATGTTAAGATTTTGCTCAGACATGCTGAACAACAGTAATATTGTTGTTCCTTGAAAGATGGATTTATTACAAACATGGCTCTTCTGTTTGAAATATTAACCTTTGCTTTCTTTTCCCTTCATATTTCTATGTAAATGGTTTACTGTCAGGTAAGCGTTGGACTGATGACTCCTCCTCGCAGGTTGACACCCAAATGACTTCATGGGAGAAACATGAGACTCTCTTCCCTTCTGAAGATTTACTCCCTTGGGAACCCTACATAGGATCACTAGGAGTCAAAATCAACTTTATGGCCATGGGCTCAGGGTGAGCTTGGTATATATACCACGCATATATATGGATGTCTTTTGGTAGTTACCACTAAGTCAGTTCCAACTCCTACTTCCCCGGGTGTTACAGATAGAATACTATAAGATCCTTGTAGCTGTAATCTTAGCAGAAGTAGGTCACCAAGCCTGAATCTATGGTACCTCTGAGTGAACTTGAACTGCCAACCTTCAGGCCAATAGTTGAGCCACAACCATTGGCATCACCAAGAAAGCTCTCTCCATATATGTTTGAGGATGTGCTTTAAATCATCACAATAATAGTTGCCATTTTTTAAGTATTTAATAGTTTGGGTTATTTATTAAACATCATTGCTAATCTGTGGTCGATGCTGTAAAAATTATATTTTCATCTACATTTTAAAGTGAAAAAGGGTGTTCCCATAACTGAAATTCAAAGAAGCGGGAACTGAAGAAATGGCAGATTACCTTGACTGTTCTAAATCTCCCCACACTTGGGTCATGAACCCATTTCACCTTTGAAGGTTCAACAGTATCACCTAATTGCCATCAGATGGGCCTTTGTTATTGTACAGAAAAATCAGTGACAAAGTTGTGTGTAGCTTCAGCACATGGAAGAGGCTGGATTATTTAATGTACCCAAGAGGTAAAGGGATCTGTTAATATGCAACAAGGTGAAGATGGATAAATCCATAGTGAATGCACAAAAAGAGCAGACCACAGGTATGGGTAATGAAGCTTAAAATAATCACATGTTAAGGGAACCGGAAGAAAAGAAACAAAGTTGGATTAGACTTACAGCAAAATCAAAGTGACATAACTCACTCCACTGGGTTCCATTTTAAAAAGGCAATAGCACAAATGATCCTTCCTACACATTCCAACCAGGCCTAATGTAATTATCCAAACGTTTTCTGATATTGAGGATTGAACACAGGGTAAAATCCACAGGATGGTTTTAATTAAAAGTTATTTTCAAAAGCAAACATGAATGGGTTTTGCAAAAGGGCAAGTGAAAATCAGATGTCTGTGTGCTGCAAAGATTTTACTTATGGGGTGCATTTAGTTTGAAATATAATTTGAATGAAAATACTTCTGACTCCTGTTGGGTCAGCTCGTTTTATGTCTTGTAATATCCTGAACTTCCCATGAACTCAGACCCATAACACCAGAAGTTTTACGGCAGTGGTATAAAAAAAGTAGATAATTAAGCTATACCCTCAAAAGCATGAGGCAAATCCTGGAGAATTCCAAATGAATGCCAAATAATGGCGACTTTCGCTAATCTGTGTCGCTGTCCACAAGAAAATCCAAAGGACATGTCTTGTTCAAAGTGCTGCTGCTGCTGCCTTTAGTCAGCTCCCATTTGTGCACTCCCATGATGAGAGAATGAACAGCCACTGGTCCTGTGCCTCCTCGCCATCTTTTCACACTTTGGAGTACATTTGGGTGGCTATTAGGTCGGTCTCTCCAAGAGTTTTCTCACTGTGGGATAAGCTTCTCTTTGCCCATTTGCCTTTCCTGTGTGAGAGATCTGAAAGTTAAGAGTCTTGTCTTCATCACCTCTAATGCACACTCTGGTTGTATTTCATCTAAGACTTATTTGGTGATTCTTCTGGGAGTCCTCAAAACCCAAACCAAACTCACTGCCCACGTTTCTGACTCAGCAACCCTTTCAGGACAAGGTAGACCTGCCCCTGTGAGTGTCTGAGACTAACTCTTTAGGGAATTAGAAAGCTTTGTCCTTCTCAGTGCAGCTGGCATTTTCAAACTGCAGACTTGGTGGTTAGCCACCCAATGTGAGCTGCTCGGGTACCAGACTGCTGGGAGCCTACTGTATGTTAACTGTTATTCATTTATTCCTTAATTTGAATGTGTCAATCCTTCTCTGTATTTTTTCCATTGATCACTGTTATGAGTCCACTAAACTGATCACCACTTTAGATCACCTGCTTCATCTGATAATCAATCACCCCCATATTTAGCGATTAAAATCTCCTATTTTTAGCAAAGTATGTCTCTTTGCTCTGCCCCTCCTAAGGAGCTGCTGTGGTCTGGCATTGGCCTGCCAGTCACAGGTTTTTGGTTCACACTCATCAGCTATGCTAAGAGAGAAAACTGGGACTATATGTGTCTGTAGAGACGTAGTATATAAAGCGCCACTATGAGAGTCAGAATCAACTCAATGGTAGTGGATTTAGAATGTGGATTTTTGTTACGGAGAGAAAGTGCTAATTTGACTCATTGATAATAGGACTTATGTTTGGGATTCTTTGCTTAGTCGTGTGGGAGGAAAGGCCACAATGAGGCAATGGTTAAACACCTGGCTACTAACTGAAATGGTAAAGGTTTGGATTCACCCAGTGACTCCCTGGGATAAAGACCTGGCCATCTTCTCCCATACAGATGAAAAGTGAGGACGCCTTACAAGGCAGTTCTACTCTGCTCCTTTGCTTCACAATGAGTCAGAATCCACGGGAAGGCATACAACAACAAAAGGGGGTGGGAGAGTGGTGGAGGGCATGAAGTGAAAACAGTAAGGGAGATCATTTACTCTTAGCTATCTGCCTATCTGCCGTCTGAACTGGCCCAGCCCTGAGCAGGACATATGGAAAAGAATAGGCATGCAGCCTGCAGGCACAGGAAACAGCAAATTCTGGAAGTCCCTTGGTGATATACCCTAGAAATCTGGCCTCATCAATACAATGTTCTCAGCCCTGGGGTTGTCAAGTTTTGGTGTGTGTTAAGATCACAGGTTGAGTTTATTAAAAATTCAAGAATGCGAAGCTACCTAACTTATACTGAATCAAAATCTCTGCAGGTGGGGTCTCAATCTTCCTGCTGACCTCAGGCTACGCTGTTGGTTCAGATGCACATCACATCTGCAGAACCTCTGCTCTGGCCATGAGGATCCATCTCCCCAGCCAGGACTCTGATGACTCCACACATGGCAGATGGTGCTGGCTGACTGTGGCGATGCCTCGGTGGCCCAGGTCCTGGCTGCCGCTGCTGCTGCCTGCCACATCTAGGCTCTCCTCTCACTTTTTATCTGTTACCTTTCATTTAAAAATAACACAAATATTTTCATTAAATATTTTTAAACCACAAAAGTAGAAGAATCAGGAAGGGAAATAGGAAGGGAAAATCATATGTAACTGCATTATTCCAAACAAAGTCCTGTTAATGCTTTAATGATACTTTCACTGCATTTTCTGGAAACTATGCCTGTCTTATTATGCATTCTTGGAAACACTTAATATATAGGTAGTTTTTCAATCGACCAGTGTTTAGTGAATGTTATATGCCTTGTGTGAAGTACCATATATTTGTTATCTCATTTATTCTTCAAAAAACCCTGATAAGGAACACATGATCATTCCCCTGTTTTATGGCTTAAGAAATTGAGGAATAGAAAATTCATATAATGATAGAAAACTGTTTTAAATGCAGAAATGCTGTCTCCTTTTTCATTTAACAGACAGCATATGTATATTAATAAACTACTGAAAACAATTTATAAATAACATTTGTAATGATTACATATTCTTCTTTTGAGTTCTACCATTTGCTTATCAAATGTTCCTAATGTCACAATAGATTAGAAAGTGCTGTTAATATTGGCTGTAATAGCTTTGTGAATTTAATGTTGCCTATATTTCTGATTATTTCCTTAAAATAAATTCCTAAAAAATGAATCCACATGCCAAGTTATCTAAATATTTAACAAATATAGTTTTGACAGGTGTCATTAAGTTGCTTTTTACAAAAAAATATTTAAAATGTCTTCCCGTTTTTTTAGTTTACCTTGCATTTAGCTTAGGGAAATACTTCTCATATTTTAATTACAATGAATTTTAGATTTCTACATCTATATAGTTAGGTTTACCTAACTTTGCAATTATTTCTTTAAGTTTAATTCCTATATGTAGAATGGTTGGATCATGGACAGTCTCACTTCAAAGAAATTTATATTTATGCCATTTATAAATTTTCTGACAGAGGGTACATTTTTATTCCCACAAGCAAAGTATGGGAATGACCAGTTCTTAAAGTACTTGTTAATGTGTAACAATTTTTATTAGCTGCATTTTTAAAGTACTGAAGTTGGTGGTTTTTTTGTACATTTCTTCTCTTTAATTTTTCTTTCATCTTCCTACTTTCTTTTTTTCCTACTTCTTCTAAATTTTCATTTTTGTACTTTTCCTTTAATTAAAAATATCTTATGGTTTTAGGCTTCTTGCTAATTAAATATTAATTCAAGAGAGTTCCTTATACTATGATTAAAATGCTGTCATACTTGCTGAAAATTGTTTCCAGTTTTTCATTTGCATATTTTCCCATTTGCTTACTTTGAGAAATTTTGATTAAATAGATCTTAAATTTTTAAATTGTCTTGACTGCCAGTAATGTCTTATATGGTATTGAGGTGGGATGAAATTTCTTGATATGGCTCTTCTATCCATTTCCCTGAAATCACCACTAAATGATTGAGTGGGACAATGCAAACAACTCCTATGTAGCACGAATTGAGGGGATTGGTTATCAGGAACAGAGCAAAATCCAGTTTCAAGAATATTGAAAGAGGCTGAGGCCTGGTGCCATAGTGGTTGAGTGCGGGACTGCCATCCACAGGCTTGGTGGTTCAAATCCAGCGGCAGCTCTCCAGAAGCCAGCCTGGGTAGCTCCCAAGATGCCCCACTCCCCATAAAAGAATATTGAAAGAAAAGCCACCTGTGTAACACTTTAGAGATCTCTGTCTAAAGTGGTGGAGGCTGAGGCCAATACAAGAAAACCAGGGGACAGAGCAGAGGGCAGTGCCAAGACCATGAGAGTGAGGCAAATCCATGAGCTGGCTTCCTGAGCCCAAGAGGTAGAGGCCGGGGGCCAAGTGAGAACCTGAGAGGGTGACCACTGGAGAAAGACTTGACTACTAAATGAGAGAAGAATACACTGTGTTACTGAAACCAGAAGAACTAGTCAACATTCCACCATTTCAGGAGGTAGCATATGTACAAGAGCGAAAGGGTAAAAAAATTCAAGCTGCACTGGAAGCATTAGCCAAAAAATGAGGCTCCAGAAATTGATGGACTATGAATTGAAATGTTTCAATAAGCTGATGAAATACTGGAAGTCCTCAATCTTCTATAGCAGCAAATATGGAACGTAATAGCTGTTCAACAGACTGGAAGAGATCCATATTTGTACCCATTTCAAAGAAAGGAGACCAAACACAAGTCTCAAATGCTAAAGCAAAATTATCGAAATGGCATGAAAGCAGAATTTTGCTGAAGATCATGCAACAATGGTTGCAGGAGTACATTCACAAGAGGTTCAAGTCTGTGGAACAAGGAATATCATTGCTGATGTTGGAGGTCTCTTAGCTGAAAGTGGTGAATACTAGAAAGATGTTTACTTGTATTTTATTGACTATGCCAAGGCATTCAACTCTGTGGATCATAATGGACTGTGAATAACCTTTAGAAGAATGGGCATTCCAGAAAAATTCATTTTTCTCATGTGGGACTTCTATAATCCAGAGGCAAGTGAGAGAACAAAACAAGGAAATATTGCATTTTGGAAAATCAGGAAACATGTGTCAGGGTAGTTACCTCTCACTATACATAGTCATTCTGTGAATATGTGCTGAGAAAATGTCACTGAAGTCAGCTTACATAAAGAAGAATGTGGCATCAGGATTGAAGGAAAGCTTATTTAAAACCTGCGATATATTGGGAGGAGGCATGGGTCCAGGCATGGGTCCTAGTGTGCATAAGGTCATTATAGGTAGAAGTTTACTTCATCCACCTAGTAAAAGAAATTGTGAGTGCGTTCTGTGAGTTCTGTGTGACCATTGACTGAATTGTCGAACCCAGCATTAAAGTAGAGTACTGTGGGAGGCCTGGTTGGTGTCAGAATAGGTGAAGAAGGATGAAGAGTGGCAGCGTGTATGACTGTATTATTCTTGGGACAATAAAGAAGCCAGAGAAAGTCAGATACCCACCTTCAGCTTTAGCTAGAAATATATTAAGAAATTATATTCCAACCCCATTAAATATTAATATTCACATATAGAATTTCTTTTAAATTTATTGATGTCATTATTTAATCTTGATTGCACATGTAGAATCTCTTTGAGTTGGGTATAATATAAAAATTCTGTATTTCTACTTCATATCATACTGTATATGCATTATGCATTATATTTTACCACATGCCATAGTATTTTGTATATTTCTATTGCATTTTCCTACAAAATTATGCCTTACTTATTAAAGTAAGCTAGCAATATTTCTTGAAATATTCATTTACCCTATTTTTATCTATTCATGACACACTGATATGCATAAATTGTGAACATGTGACACTTTATGATATGTCTGCAGGTGTAAGCAATATTCATGAGTAGAGTCTACATGAAAGCACATAATTACTTTTTATCTCAATCTTATTATTAGTATATAAACATGTAAGAGGTCTTAACATTCAATGAGATGTTCTCTGTTATGCTAAACTTTGTAGCATAATGGTCTCTTCTGTTCATTAGTCACTTAATCACCTGCAGTACAGCAGCATGTTTTGATTTAAATTCAGACCTTTTTACTTGGTGTCCATCGAAGAAAAAGGAAAAGGATTGTCTATTTTCACAATACTCACAATGCTTAGCATTGTCCATCCATTAAACACACACACACACACACACACACACACACACTTTTGAAGTCAATGTATCCTTTTTATTAAAATGAGGTGCAAATCACACTCCACTTGAAAATGAAGCACATTCAGGAAGATTATGTGAATTATTCATTGTCTCCCAGGTAATCGTCGATCAAGCTTAGATTAAGGTTCTAGTCTTAGTTGTCATTTCAGGGACGGTAGCAGTATCACGGGTTTTTTCTTTTTCTTTTTTTCCCTAGCTTCTCTTTTGGATCTTCTTGTCAGGATGTTCTGCTAAAACACTTGGCATCAATGCCACATCTGTGAGTTTTTCTCAAGCCACAAATAAGTGAGTGTCCTGAAACTATGGAGTACATCTCAATGGTTTGTGAAATAATCCTGCTCCCACACTTGAGTTATTAGTGGTACAGGATAATGATACAAACCGGAAAATTAAATACATATGGCAAAAAGATAATGCTTCACTGGAATAAAAATAGAAATGCTTAGGATGATTTTATCATATGTTGAGGTCAATACTTTTTCAGTCGAAACATGTATTTGAAATTATAATTGTGTTTCGTGAGGAAATGTAATTCCACACGAAAATATTCTTTGCTTCATTTCAAAAATCAATGGGCAAAAACAAATGAAGGCAAAATCAATTGAATGTAACTTACTCTTTTGGTAAATTAAATTACAATTTATGTGTTAGGAAATATATCTATTAATGAGAATGTGCAAAAATAAGCACAAACTTTGTGAATGCAGTATAAGTGCATGTCGGGCAAGTTGCATGCAAGACTGGGCATATGAAAGCATACAAAATGCATCACCATATACACTTGAGTATAAGCCAATCCGAATATTCACCAAGGCAATGAATTTTAACACAAGAGATGCATTAAAAATGTGCGAAAAACTTGGTTAATACACAAGTATATATAGTATATATTTTTCATGAATGCATAGTCTTTGGGTAGAAAAAAGGCATTAATTTACTAGGAGTATATTAACATTATAAAGAATAATCCTTAGCCTAGGTTTGAGGAAAAAGTATACTGAAGAAGCTATATATGAGTGTAATCTGAGATTGAAAAGAGGAGTTTAAATAAGTTTATGGATGGGGGAGGAAGAATTGTAAGACAAGAAAGAATATTCCAAGCAGCAAAGACATACCAACTAAAAAAGGCAAAGGGGAGTGTTGGATATTGCTTCATAAGCTTCATGAAGCTCTTGAATCCAACATCAACTTCTGAAAGGAACTGGAAGGAGGTAGGGAGAAAAGGAAGGTTTCTTTAGAAGATTGGGCGAGATTTTAGCCTGATTGGTAATTGATATGAAGGTGTCCCGATGAAGATGTTAATATAGGAGGCTGAGGACATGACTAGTGCACATACTATTGAGGAGTTAGGGTGAAATCCAGAGCAGAACATGAAGGAGTCCTTATGTTGTAAAACACAGGAAGGGAAATTAAACAACAGGAGCAACAACACTGTTAAAAGGTCTAGAAGGTTTTAACTTTGATGGTGCTGGGAAATGGAACCTGGCACTCTTGGATACCTTCCCAACACAATTGCTGACGAAAAAATAGGTGCACAAACAAATGTGGCGAAGCAAGTGGATGGTGCCCAGCCATCAAAACACATGGTAGATTGAAAGTAAATAAGCAGCTATCTAACAGGGAAGCATACCAGACTGTGTGATCATGAGGTGTCGAGATGATTGGGTATCAGGTATCAAAAATCCCAAGCAAACAATTATATTGATGTGAAAGAGGAGTGTTGGAGTGGAGATCCAAAGCATATCTGTAGAAAAATGGACATCCCCCCACAAAAGGGTTATAAGGAAGGGGCACTTCAATCAGGGTGGAGTATAGCTCTGTGGAAGCACACATCATTCCTCTAGTTCCTGAATGCTTCCTCTCCCCACCTCTCCCCCCAACTAACATGACCCAGTTCTACCTTACAAATCTGGCTAGACTGGAGTGCATTGGTACAAATAACAGCTTTTGACACATGAAATTCAGGACAGATAAAACCCTCAGAAACAATAGTGGGAGTAGCACTATCATGAGGGTAAGAGAATGGTGGGGGGTGGCCTGTGGGGTGTGGGGGGCAGGTAGAGGGAGAAAGTAGGAACACATTACAAGGACGGATATATAGCCCACCCCCAAGGGGGATGAATAACCGAAATGTAGATGAAGGGAGACAATTGACAGTGTAAGACACAGAATAACAACATAATATATAATTGATCAAAGATTCATGAGAGTGGGAGGGTAAAGAAGAGAGAGGAAAAATAGAAGCTGATAACAAGGGCCCAAGTAGAAAGAAAATGTTTTGCAAATGTTGATGAACACAAATGTACACATGTGCTTAATACAACTGAATGGTGGAGTATTATAAGATTTGTAAGTGCTCCCCAGTAAAATGACTAATAAAAATTGAGAAAAATTATTAGGGTCAAGGGGGAACAAATTGAGAGAAAACCACATTTTCTTAGAGTAAAACTTGACATGTGTATTTGTTTTATTCATTATCTTCTCCTTTGTCTATGATAAAATGTGACCTAGAAGGAAAATTAAGACAAAGAAAATCACTGGAATCTAATTCCCCAAAGAATTAAAAAACAATTAATCAAATTAGATTATAATTAAATAATTCTTAGTAAAATAAATGGATTAAACCTTAGAATGTAAGCATATAAAGTCACTGTGAGTCGGCATTAACTCAATGGCAGTGAGTTTGATTTGACTTTAGTCAAATCCAACCTTCATTTTATAAAAAAATATTAGCTTTGCTGGCATACATTTCACATATCATACAGTTTAATTGTTCAGTCATATTAAGAAATTTTGTGCAATCATCCCCAATATCAATTTCAGAACATTTTCTTCTCATACTCATTGCTGTTGACTCCTCATTTCTTCCATTCACCCTCCGTCATGACCCTAGGCAATTATCAATGAGTTATTACCTCTATAGATATATCTATCCTGGATTTCAAATACAGAAAATCATAAAAATTCAAATAAGAATCAAACAAACAGATAAAACAAACAACATTGACAAGACAAAGATAGAAAATTCTCAAATGAAATAAATACATAAAATATTAAAAATGGAAACAACTTTCAAGTGCATCAAAAGAGAGAACCAATGATGAAGCATGGCATTTTAATCTAACCACATCTGCCACAATTGACTTTCCAATGCTTTCTGACAGCAAGGCTATTGACATCTGTGTTCAGAGCAGATTCACCAGAGACTTAATCTATGTGTGAAACCTGAAAATGAATTCTGGGCTATCACTCCCATCTGTAATCTTCTGCAAGCATGGCATTCACCATTTAAATTCTGAGACCACTCCCTCTTTCAGATTTGGATCTTATTATTTCCAATCCTTACATATCCCAGGCTGGGGTTCTACTTCTTGATGAACTTAGTTGACACCTCAATTGGAGCACTGTTTTGTTTGAAGAAAAGTCTTTAAGACCCCAGAAACTATTCTTTCTAGTAGACTGGAACCATCAGTTTTTTTCACCATATGTTTTCTATCAAATCCATATCTTTAGTGACCTATTCATGCAGATGAGCTACTATTTATACTCGTGCATGAGCTGAGCTTTTTAGCACAATTGTAATGCAGTTTTTGTGGTGACATTAGTTGCCTCAGCTGATAGGTCAGCTTATACTTGCGTATCTACAGTAATTGTTCTTAGATTGGGATTACCTTTGGTTTATGGATGTTTCCGTTACACTTTGGGTACAAGATTATCATTTTACGATAGGAAACATTCTAAGTCATCTCCTTGGGACATAAGGTAGAGCTTTTGATTGTTAGGTGCCATCAGGTGAGTTCTGACTCACAACAACCCTATGCGCAAGAGAAGGAAGCGCTGTACAATCCAGCACTGTCTTCCCACGTCCTATACTTCCGCTCATTTTCACAGCCACAGAGTCAATCCATCACATTGAGGGCCTTCTTCTTTTTCTGCCGCTACTCTACGTTACCAAACACCATACCCTTCTCCTGGGATGTGACTCTCCTGAACCCATGTCAGATGTATGTAATATGAAGTCTCACCACCCTTGACTCCCAGGAGCACTCTGGCCGTCCATATTCCAAAAGAGATTGGTTTGTCCATTTAGCAGTACAGGACACTTTCAATACTCTTCTCCAACATCACAATTCAGACACATCAATTCTTCTTCTGTCTTCCTTATTCATTGTCCAACGTTCACATGCATCTGAAGCGATGGATCATACCATGGCTTGGATTGGGTGTACCCTAGTCCTCAAAGTTACATCCCTACTTTTCAAGACTTTGGTGCAAGGTGCAGGGAAGCAGTCTTACCTAATGCAATGTTGTTGTTGTTTTTTTTATTACGGCTAGTCCCATCAGCATTGATTGTGGATCCCAGAAAGACACAGTCCTGGACCACGCAGATCTTTTCTTCATTGATTGTGAGATTACCTATTGGGCCAATTGCAAGAATGTGGGTCTTCTTGGCATTGAGTTGTAATCCATGCTGTAATCCATGCAATGCCCAGCATGTGCTTCAACTCCTGCCCACAGATGCAGCAAACAAGGTTAGGCCATTGGCATATCGCAGATTGTTAACAAATCTTCCTCCAGACCTGGTGCCACATCGATGCACATCTTTCCTGATTTTATACCATGCAATATTTCCGTTCCATTAACACAACTGCCTCCTGTTCTATGGACAAGGTCTCCATGAGCACAATGAAGTGTTTTGTACTGCCCATTCTTCTCAAGATCATCCACAGTTTGCTATGATCCACACAAGTTCAATGCCTTGGGACAGTAGGCATTGTTATTTTCTACTTTCACATAAGATCCATTTGGCATTAAAAATGATATTCTTTGTTCCACATCCTCTTCCGAATCCTGCCTGATCTTCTCAAAGCTCACTGTCAATGTACTGCTGTAACCATTGTTGGATGAACTTCCAAAAACTTTTCCTTTGTTTGATTAATTACCTTTGTTTAATTAATATTGCTCCTTAGTCTGAGAACTCTGTTGACTGCCCTTTCTTTGGAATGGATGGAATAGGTACACATATGGATCTTTTCCAGTCAGTTGGCCAAGTAGCTGTCTTCCTAATTTCCTAGTTGAAACATTTCAATTGGTATCCTATCAATGCCTATTATCTTATTTGGGGCTAATGTTTTTAGTGCAGCTTGAACTTCTTTCTTCAGCAACATTGTTTCTGGCTTATATGATATTTCCTGAAACAGTGAAATGTTGAAAAGTACAATGACTCTGGGTACTCTTTCCATCTACTTTGGGTACTTCCTTCATCATTCACTGTTTAGTCCATGAATTATTGCACTATTGCAACTCAAGTCTTGAATTTTTCCTTCAGTTTTTTAGTTTAAGATTCTGAGTATGTTCTTCCTTTTTGGTTTTCTAACTCTAGGTTTTTGCACATTTCATTATAATATTTGGTTTTGTCTACTCAAGCTACATTTTAAAATCTTCTGTTCAACTACTTGACTTCATTTTCCTTAGCTTAGCTTCCATTAAGAGGAATTTTCTGGGTGTCTTATGTCATCCAGTTTGATGTCTTCCTTCTTTGCAGTATTATTATTTCTTTTTCTTTTTTTTTGGGGGGGGGCATCACTGCCCTCAGGTGGTGGGAGTAGGAGGCCCAGCCTTTGCTCCGTGGAGCTGGAATTGAACCTCCATCCCAGTGGGCCACAGTCCTGCACACAACCACTACGCCACCGGGACTCAGCCCTTCTTTGCACTATTATTAATGGCATTTTGTTTTCTTCATGAATGATATTATTGATCTCCTCCCACAATTTAGAAAATTATACAGAATTTAAAAGACTGTTAAGAAAAAGAAACTTTACAAGCACAGCTGGCTTCAGACTGCCATACCCGAAATATTAACTTATAAAGATTGAACTCTCAAGGGACTATACACTAAATAAACAACAGAGGTTGATTACCAACATTTTGCCAAACAGTAGTTTATCTTGTTTTCTTTTATTCAACACCATTTTTGTCCTCAGTCAATTGCAATGAAACTTGAAACTTCCAGGGATGAAGATGATTTGAATGTAAATTCAATTCCATTTCTTTTCCAGAACTTGACATGTTGGCATCTTCTCCCCACCTGCCTTCTTAAGATGACCTTTAGGATCTTTGTTGACCTTTAGGGTGAGATTACTCTAGCTTGTTTTCCTCCTGATTCACCATGATGTTAGTTCTGTTTTTGAACTTTTTTTCCTTCCCTCATACTCTCTTATAGTATTCATTTTTTCAATGTCCTGGTTTTAATTTTTATTTTCATTGGAAGTACCTCCCAAATACACATCTCCCCTGTGCTACAGATCTGTTTCCAATTAGAAATCTAATCTCAGTGTCACCTGAAAATCCCAAAGCCTATTTCTTCATGTCAGTTTGCATCCTTATTTATATTGACATCCTCTTAACCACTTAGGTTCAAAATGTTCAAATCATCTCTTCATTCCTATCATTTATTCTCATATCAATTAACATACGGTATTTGTTGTTGTTATCTGTTGTCAAGTGTGTTGTTACTCATAGAGACCATAAAGGTTAGAGGAGAGCTGGCCCAGGTGTTTTTAAGACTATAATTCTTTATGGAAGCAGTTTGCCACTTTTTCATTCTGTGTAGCTAGTAGATGAACTCATCGCCATTAAGCTGCCACAGGTTCTTGTCCGTATTGCTATAACATCTATTATTATTATTCCAAGTCCGACTTAACCTTTGGGTGGGGTAAGCAGGTAATGTGCTCTCTTGCTAAGTAAGAAGTGGGAGGCCAGAGTCCACTGAGAAGTACTTTGAAAGAGAGCCTGGGGACCAACTTCTGGAAAATGGACCTTTGAAGAGCCTATGGAGCACAGTCACTCAGTCTAAACTAACTATTTAAAAATGTTCTTGGGTAATTCTAACAACTTTTTAACCATTCTTCCTTCCTTCAGTCTTGGTACTCCCTACCCTATACACTCTTGCCAAAATAAACTTCCTAAGCTACACATGTGATATCAAGCTACTCTTAGGCTCAAATTTCTCCTATAGCGTTCTCTACTGAGAATTCTTTGTTTTTCATTAAGTGCCCAGCAGTTTGCCAACATTATATTATTTTTTCTCCTCATCAAAGGTTAAGAGAGGAACAATGGTCTCCTTTTACAGCTAGGTAGCCTGCAGGCCACAGTGCTCACCTACTGGGGAAGTTAGAATTCAAATGAAGCACCTGGTTAAAACTAAAACTCTGTTTCTAACTAGTATTTTCCTACCTAGACAAACACAGTGAAACTCCTAAGTCTTCAAAATGTGTTCCTAATATATTGTTCTATCATCACTCTCCCCCTCCCTTCTCCCCAATTTAAATGAGTCGAATTACATTTCTGGCAAACTCGTGAATGGTTTCCACCTCATAGCCAACTCCATAGGACAGAGTAAACTTGCCTTTTCTGGGTTTCTGAGACTGTAATTCTTTTCAGTGGTAATAAAATCTCATCTTTCTCCCACAGAATGCCTGGTGGTTTTGAAATGTGCACCTTGGGGTTGGCAGTCCAACGTGTACCTGCTGAGCTATGGCCGTAATGCTAAGCAGTGGAAAGCCTTTTAACTAGTGATTCTTCAATGAATATGTAGTTGTTAGCCAAGAATCATAGAATTCAGGTATTATATGCTGTACTTGATTAAGCAAGTAATAATGAACTACGTAAGTAAGCAACTATTTTAGTTCGACTTTCATTTATTTTTAAAATAATCTGTTGTTTCTGGCAAAACTGTCAGTTAAGCACTGAACTGCTAACAGCAAGATCAACAGCTTCAACCCAACAGGCACTCAGGGAGAAAGATCTCTCTGTTCCTGCAAAGGTTTACAAGTTCAGAGAACTTACCAAGGGTGTCTATGAGTAGAAATGGATTCAACAGCAGTGGATTTGTATTTCTGTCTTGATTGGTTTACACAGCCATTTCTTCAAGTGGAGAGGGGAGATGATTCTCAAAAGATGTTAAGTAATGAATATATATATATATATATATATATATATATATATATATTTTTTTTTTTTTTGTTTGGGCATCACTGCTCTCCGGTGGTGGGAGTAGGAGGCCCAGCCCCACTGCTGGAGAATCCATATTTCTTTGTAAAGCCATTTGTATCCCATACACACTTTATGAGGTTTGGTCTCCAGCTAGTAGAATTTACCTTCCTTTTTAAAATGAATACCTCTACTATTTCTTTGTATCAGTAAGATGTCTATGTGAGCAAGAAGAAGTGTTCAAAATAACACAGAAAATCACATGCAACTGTAATAGTGGTGACATTTTGTTTTGGTTAAAAATAAAGTTTTATAAATGTGTAAATACCCTTGTAATCATGTGTGAAAGACAGGAGGGGGAGCCCAAATAAACCAGATTTTTTTCAAAGCTATGTATATGCTTTTTTTTTTTTTTTTTTACAAAACAGCTTTATTACCTACGAAGGTGATAAATTGCGCTTAATACATTTGTCAAACTTGTCTGTTTGGATGCCTGACAGCACATCCCTCATTTTTTAAATTCACATCTTCTACATTATCAAATCATTGTCCTTTCATGTCCCTCTTCATTTGCAGAATCAAAAATAAGTCACAAAGAGCAAGATTAAGTGTGGGGGGCAAGAGAGACAGGACGCCTTTTGCCCAAAACTGGCTCACTGAGAAGGCTGTCTGAGCAGATGCATTGTCATAGTGACAAATCCAGTCCCCCATCTGCCACAGACCAGGCCTTTGTTGTCAAACACTGCTACACTATCTTTTCAAAACTTCTAAATACAAAGCTTGATTAATAGTCAGACCTGGTAGAATGAACTCAAAATGCACTACGAGAAGACTTTAATCTGTGTGGGAAATTGATGGACATCCAGAATAAGGTTTGTTACTAATCAACATTTTACCTTTTTTGAAACTAGAAAGCCACTTGAACAGTTGAATTTTTCCCATCACCTGTTCTTGTACGCTGTGTTCAACATCATAATGGTTTCTGCAGCATTTTTCCGGGACAGGAGACAAAAGTCCACAGTTCTCTTCAATCAGACATCACAAAAAACAAGGTTTGAGTGAAACTGATTTAACAAAAAAAAAATTTACAATGATCAAAGAGAACTTTTTCAGATGACGCCGCGGGGAGCACTAACAGGGAGCGAGTTGCTGGATGCTCACCTAGCTGGGAAAAAATGCATACTAGGGAAACTCTGCTCCACCTAGCGCAATTCTAGTTTTGGGGCGGGCACCCCCTCAATGCTTAGGATTACTCCAATATTACTCAAATAATTGTTAGTTTGAAAACTGTAGCAATATTTTGCCTAAGCTTGGTTGATTTATAATTTTCCTGGAAAAGTCTTTTGAATTGGAATAAGAGAGATTATAACTGTCAAAATGTATCACATCACCATGGATTAATATTTTCCTGTAAACCTTTCTGTGAAAAGGACTAGAATTATCAGCTAAGGAAAAAAAAACATATTTACACATACCTTGTTGAAACATTCACCCTAAGGAAGTGACTTTGCAATTTATTTCTCTCTCCTTATTTCAACCCATTTATTATACAATCCTATTCACTTCTCTAATGAGTAACTGCAGCATGTATCTGTACATCACTTCTGCGTGATCTGTGAGAAATCAGATATAAATTATAGAAAGACAATGCACAGGAAGCCTGCAATCTTCCATGGTGTTGTGACAAGATATTGCCAGCTTCAGTTTCTTTCTTGTTCCGAGGTTGGTGCCTATTGCCTCTGAAGAAGACTTAGGCATTACTAGGATAGCTTCCCACTGGTGACGAGGGTAAAATGACTTGTTTGTCAGACATGCTGCAATGCAAAGAACTGCAGCTGGGGAGCCCCCATGACATCCCGAGGTCTTCCTCATGCATAGAACAGGATAATAAAATTGCCATGCCTTCAGTCACAATGATGCCATTGTGTAGTCTTCATTTTCCCAAGATACCTGATTAATTTTGAATGGATTAAGTGATGGTGTCGTGGGCTACAGTTATCCTGCTAAGAGCATGGCAAGCAGATCAAAGGAAGAAAGATGAGGCTTTGTACTCCTGTAAAGACTCACACTCTAGGAAACTCATGGAGCCAGTTCTACCCTTCTCTGCTGGGTCACTATGGGGTGAAATGGGTTTATTTGCAGTGAGTTTGCTTCGGTCTTTGAAGTAGCTGAATTCAGAAGGCCTGATGGCATAGTTAGCTGTGCATTCATCTGCTAATAGTAAGGTCAACTGTTCGAACCCACGAGGCGATCTGAGGCAAAAAGATGAGCTTGTTGCTCCTGTAAAGATTTAACATCTCGTAAGTCCCAAAGGTCAATTCTTCTCTGCCCTATAGGGTGGCTCTGAGTCAGAATGGACTCGATGGAAATGAGTAGGTGGCTCTCAAAGAAGAAGCGAAAACACAAAGAGCTCTTGGGACTTCCTAGATGACAAAGTAAGAAACATCTCCTATGGCCTCCATGTAGTCTCTCCCTTTAGGAGGAAAGGCTGGTGTGTATTATTTATTGTTACTTATACTTCGAAGTCTACATGGCTATTTATTGTTAACTATGTTGCCAATTGCACATGGGTGAGGTTGACTGCTGTCGCCACCTGCCTTGCCCCTGCCTCAAAATTGTGCTTGAGCCCTTTGTTGCAGCTGCTCTGTCAGCCCACCTCTTGATGGTCTTCCCCTTTTTTGGCATCACTGCCCTCTAGTGGAGTGGGAGGCCCATCCTTGCTCCTAGAAAGCTGCTGCTGGATTTGAACCACCAAACCTGTGGGCTGTACTAAACTACTACGCCACCGGGTCTCAGCCGGTCTTTCTCTTTTTCTCTGATTATCTCCTACCAAGAAGGATGTCCTTGTCCAGGGACTTTTCTCTTCTCATACCATGTCCACATTATGTGACATGGAGTGTGTTGGTCTGGCTAGACTAGAGAAACAAATCCAGAGGCACTCATATGCAAGAGAGAGCTTTATATCAAAGAATAATTGTATATTAAGAAAACAAATCAGCCCAGGCTAAACCAAGCTCATATTAGCCCATATGTCCGATACCAATCTATAAATTCCTCTTTAAACTCACACAACGCACGCACTGATGTTAAATGCAGGGAAACCACAGGCTGGTGGATAGAAAGTCTTGTGGATCCAGCTTAGGTGGAAGCATCTCGGTGCTGGGCTGGGTCTCTTTGTGGCTCCTCCAGCTCCAGGGCTGTGACTCCATCAGTGTAACCCCATCTGGCCTGTCAACAGGACTGTCTCATAGGGAGAGTGTGTGTCTTTCCTCCAGGAAGAAAGACAGCAGTACTTAGACTGCTCAGGAGAAGGCCATGCCCACACCGAGGCCTCATTGGCTGTGACCTGATTGACAGAATAGACTCCACCTCTTTCCTCAAGTTGACAGTAGATTATGTAACTGCCACATGGAGTATGTAAATTTCTAAAACTGTAGTGGTTTTCATGTTGCTGTGATGCTAGAAACTATGTCACTGGTATTTTAAATTCGGGCCTGATCGACTAAGGTGCACAGGTTTCAACAGAACTTCTAGACTAAGTAAAGAAGGTGATGAAGGAATAGGCTGTCCAATTTATGAGAAATTATTAACAGACAACCTTAAGAATAACAGCAGAACATTGCCAAGGGTGGGAGCTCCACTCAACCAGACAGAAAGGAGCAAAACCAACCAAACAAAAATCACAAAGGCAAGCACAATATAACCCCCACTGGAGGTTCTTTGAAGAGTACATCTGGAATTGGCAGCCAGGGTGAATTTTATTTATGGCCTATTCACTCTCCACTTACATGTTACATGCAAAAGTCAGATTTCTAAAACAACCACAATTTCAAGGCTGATCATAATGCTCTTATTGTTCTTGACAATTTCTGACTTGTTCCAACGCTTCCAACGTGTCTGCTGCCATTTTTAATAAGTTTTACAGCTAGTGGATTAACACTGAATGTCAAGCACCACAATTAGAATTGCTGATCACATGCCGAATCACTATTTTAATTTATCTAAAAACTGCCTTACTCTTGCTATGAAATCCAGCACTTGCTTCTGTTCTGTTTAAACATTCTTCCAGGCACTTTTCAGTTCTCAATAATCTCTCTGGGAATACAAACTTTTGAGAGGAAGAAAGAAATTTAGCATAAATAAAAATGATGATCTGGTGCCCCCCCCAAAACAAATAAAAATGATAATCATAAGTTGGATCTGATTCCCTTTCACTTTCCTAAAAAGGTGTATTAGGTTGTTTAGAAGTTCGTTCTACTTATAAACCACCACCCACCATCATGAAACCAAGACTGTGAAAGAGCACATAGCTGAAAGCGGGATCACAGCAGAGTAACATGCCCATCCTTAGCCCGAGGAGTCACGCTTTCCTACAGCCTCAAAATGTGGAGCACAATTCTTTAAGAAGAACTGATTTAGCCGCTCTACTTCAAACTGCTCTGTCAAATTTGGCAAAGATGGATTTAATTTAATCCAAATGTTCCCAAAGCATCAAGTAGCATCACTTCAATTTGTGGTGGAATTCAGCATTTTATAAATATCATACAAAATAGAAGGTATGCCAAAATATATATAGTCTATATACACGAGTGACCATCAATGAGATACATCGATACATACAATCAATGAGATTCATAAAACCAAGGCTATGAAAACTCGGTTTAAGGTAAAACCACATAGTCATCCAATAGGTACTTCCTTTCTAAATTTTCATTGCATATTAGTGGACTAAGTATAGCTACCAATGGGTTAGGATTTGTTGTATTAGAGATTTTTTCCTTTCCATTGGATCCATTCCACATTGAAGAACACTTGGAATGTGCAAAACGTTTTAACTCTACAAAAAATACCTATAGACTTTCTCTGACAGTAAAATCATTATTAACAATTTGGGAACATTTTTGTCTTTCCCTCCCATCTTACCTAAACATATTTTTTCAAAAATATTGCCACAATTATATGTACAATTTTTTTTCAGTTTTTCCACTTAGCAACATGAAAATAATATTTATGCTACTGCAAACTTTGAAATATAGATTTTAATGCCTATGCCATTACTGATAAAGAGACTAAATTACTAGGCCAACTTTCTTAATGCAGCTTTGCTTAAGATTCATGGAATAAAAAGGGATTTCTTAGCTATTTCAATCCAAATACCATTATTTGCATATATATAATGAAGATTTTTTCAAGTCGTTTGTAAATCAGTCAGTAATTTAAGATGGATTATTAGAGAGGATGCACAAGCTTACAGCTAGATATCTCAAAAATTAAGTTCTATTCATTTAGGTTGGCCCTGTTTCTCAAGGTCTTGGTTATCCTCAAATTTTCACAAATCTGCTTCATTAAATGACCAGTTGGTAGTTCCTTTTTTCCCCTCCCCTTTAGCGTATAACCGTCAATGAAGGATTCACTCATTAGCTACTCTTGTATGGAAGGTATTGTGTTCGCCACTGCAAGTGTGCACTGTTGCATGAAGGAGCAGCACCTGCCCTCAAGGAGCTAACACTGAAAAGAGAGATCAATGTACTAATGAATAAATGGAACAGACAATAAACATAATGGGAGTTCAACACAGAGGAAAATCACATTTGGCTGAGTTAATCAAGTAAAATTATCTTGAAGAGAAAGCACTTGGAATGAGCTTTAGAATACACATAAAAATGGAATCAGTAAAAAGGAGGAAGACAGATATAACAATATGAGCAAAATTAAAGCCAACAATTAAGGTCTTGTGAGTAGGATATTGAAAGACAACCTGGAGTGTAGGGGTCAGTGGCTGAGTTAATGACATGTCTTAATTAACAGGTAGTAGTTCTTGGAGCCCATCTGTTATGCTATAGAGAAGCACCATAGCTTCTTTAGCACAGGTAGGAATGAATTCAAAGAACAAATTAAGAAAGATAATGTGGCTGTAGTGTGGGAATTGGCGAGAACAGAAATATACAAATGATCTGGATAGTGTCTATTGAAATGGTGTAGTCTGCTAAAGCTAAGCATTTGGAAATAGTTAGACATAGATCTTCTGTACTCAGTTAAAATAAATCACTCAATTCATGGGGAAAATGGTAGCACAGGTATCTGGAAAACTGAAGTGAAGCAGGTGGCAAACAAAGGTGGCTGTGAATACTAAGAGAACCCACCTGGGTTTAGGAGATTCTAAAGTATTGAGTGGACTGGAGCTTAGAGGGTGAGGTTTTGTGGGCCTGAGCAGGCTCCTGTACCCATATGGTAGCTTAGAAAAGAAGATACTCCTGAGGGATGGAAGAGGGGAGAGCTAAACAAGGTCATAGAGATTCAAACCAAGTTGGAGTAGAGGGCAAACTATTCAGCTCTACTGAGACCTGGGAGTTAGAAGTCAGAAGGGAAATTATCGCTGGGGCAGAAGGTTGGGTACTGCTCTGTGAATGGAGTGCAAAAAGGGTAAGAGTCTCATTTTGAAACCAGATCATTCCAGAATTTGGTCTGAACAAAATGAAAAGGGCAGGCTGTACAGAATTTTGGAATTTGAAGTTGACTAGAATCATGTGGTCAACTGACAAGACCATAGGCTAAGGTTAACATGGAATTTCCCTCCAGGCAAAAGTGCTGTGGAAGAAAACCAAGAAACTCTTAAGTTCTCACAGGAGCTGGTTGACAACTTTCCAATTATATGTCATAGTTCAAGAGGCAGTCCCTGCTCAAAAACATTGCAGAAATAATACGCTTTTCATCAGATTCTAAAGGGAGTTAGGATGAGAAACAGATGTTGATATATAACTCACTATCCACTTCACTAGAAGTGGATACACACTAGAAGGAATTACACACATGGTTTAGGGACACAGTGGCATTAATTAGGATCACCTGGCATGAAATCACAACATGGGGCCCTCAGGATGAGAGCTACAACAGACAGGCAGGGCTTGGCAATCAATAGCCATCTGAAACAGTTTTGGCTATCATCTCATTGGCAACTTAAATGATTGTTTTCTATTGAGTAGACCAAAAGGATTTATGAGATTATGCCAAACTGAAAAAATAACAATATTTTCACCGTGAGAAATTAGAAAGTTTCATCTATGACTTTATTAAACAGAGAACTAAATGTTTTATCTGTGAATAATTGTGGTCACTTTCAAATTTCATTCCAAAGAAAATATGTGATAGATTCAAGTAACATTTATTCAATGCCATCTTTACTGGCAAAATTATTAACAATTTTTCAGCCTTCTGAAAGAGTGTTCTAAGGATTGGTGCTGATTTGAAAATTGTTACTGACAGATGGGATAGGTAGATTTTGCCAAAATGAAAATCAATGTACTAGTTTCTTCATTTGGAAGGTCTCACAAGTGGGAGAAAAAACAGTTGTATTTAGTGACTTAGTTGACTTACATCTTGAATCAAGTTCTATATCTTTTGTGGGGGTGGTGATAAATAGATCTTACATATGTTAACATCTACATATCACATATTGGATACATATTAAATAAATATATATATATTTATCCCACTTATTCAGTACACAAGACAAACTTAATTCTTAAATGAATAAAGCAAAACAAATGAATTCTTAAATGAATAAAGCAAAACAAGCATTTAAAGATGAAATCATTTTTTCCATAATCCTCTACCAACACCATGATAATCCTACAACCCTTAAAACACTTCTGAAATGATTCAAAACCCTCAATTACTATGAAAACTATTTTCACATAACTATTAATTCTTAAGGAAAATATCAAATTAATGCTTTTTTAAAGGGAGAGACTAATCATCTTTTTTTTCTCCATGATCCAATTCTGTTAAGTATAAATTCAAAATACATGTATAGGACTTAGGGACCAAGAGAGTAAGCAAGAGAATAGGTTATCACAAGCACTCATCTCAGCTTCGTTGGTGACCCTTAAGTAAATGCATTTTATGTGATTATCATTGTATGAAAGTACAAAGAAGGATAGACTCATAGCAATAAAGATTTAAGACTTCAACTTACTTCTGGAAAGAGAGAGAAAGAGAATGTTGACAGTCAATGGAAATGCATAGATAATGGGGAGTTCTTTGGAATCTTGAGAAACTCCGGTGTAAGAACTAGAAAGTTCAATGAGTAGAAGGGTGAAGAGTAGGCTTCAAGTAGGGAGAACAAAGGAAGGCCTTCTACCTCACACTCCACTCTTCAGAGTAATGGCAGTCTGGCATCTGTTCTCAACCAAAACAACAACAAAAAAAACAAAAAAAATCGGAACTTTTTTCTGAAAGAAATTAAAATATCGATTGGACTTCATATTGGGCTACAGTCTGCAGGACTGGTAGCTCAATATCACCTATAGCACCTTGGAAGGAAAACAGAACTTTCCACTCCAGTAGATAGATACAGTCTCTGAAACCCATAGGGTGTTGCTATGTGTCAGCATTGAATTGATACCAGGGAGTTTTGTTCGTTTGTTTTTTAATCTGCATATGGCCTAAACTTCTGTTATAAATGTCTTTGCTCAGGAGTCAATTTCTCATGTTGGCATTATATTCCTGTGGCTTTCAACCTAAATTCTCATACTTGGCACTCTATAAAGTTAACCTAAACAGAAGTCTTCCAGTTGGCAATCTGTTCCCACGATCCCAGAATTCCAAATAGGATTTCTCATGCATGGAGAAGTTTTATAGTATCACCTACTAATGCCAATGCCAAAAAAACCCAAGCCAACTTCCAAATACTTAATTATTTTGTAACTATGGCTAACCATACTTTGTTACTTTGAAGACTAAGGTGTACCTGCCCCAATCCATGGTTCTGTCCATTGCCTCATAAGCATATGAATGTTAGGCACTGAATAAGGGAAGTCAGAGAATCGATCATTCATATTGTGGTACTGGAAAAGAATATTGAAAAGTACCATGGACTATTAAATGAACAAACAAATCTACCTTGGAAAAAATCTGGCCAAAGTGCTCCTTAGGGGGCAAGGAAAGTAAGACTACATCTGTCTCATGCTCTCTGGATGTGTTCTCAGGAGAGACCAGTCCCTGGAAAAAAGTATCATGTTGGGTAAAGGAGAGGGGCATGAATGAGAGGAATACACCCAAGGAGTTGGATGCAACAACGTACAAAGGGACTATTGTGAGGATGGTCCAGGACCAGGCAGTGTTTCTTTCAGCTGTGCACAGGGTCACTATGGGTCAAAAGTAACTTGATGGTCCCTAACAATGACAACCAGAACAATATGGATAACCATAAACCATTATGAGTCAGAGTTAACTCAACAGGAGCGAAAGAACCATAGATCACTAGGTATTTGATAAGGAGTTATAGAATGACTTAGAAAAGTAAGACCAACAATTTAAACAAACAGTAAAGGAAATGGAAATGGTGCAGAGACTAAGATAAAGGAAAATCTTTAAATAATTGAAATACTTAAACCATGACAAATTACCATGAAAAAGGAATAACTAGGATATTATAAGAGAAGGCCTAGTGGCATTGTGGTTATGATTGGGCTCTTCGTCATAAGGGGAGCAGTTTGGAAGCACAATCTGCTCCATGAGAGAAAGACGGGGTTTTCTATTTCTGTATAAATTTGCAGTTTCCCAAACCCATAGAGGCAGTTCTACCCTGCCATATAGGGACGTGAAGCATCTGCACTGACTCCATGACAGGGAGGATCAGAAAAGAATTTTGTGTATTAAGACTTATAGGCAAAATATAAAACAAAGATGAGAACTATAAACAAAACTCAGAAAATTCTTCAGAGCAAAATAAAGACTGAGTAAAATAAAACAAAACACATAAGGTTTTGTTTTATTTGACATCACATAGATTAAATCTTAGAAGCCCAAAGTACACTTACAATATCTATAAAAGGAGGGAACTTCTGGCAAGATAGAACACTAGGCAGACAGGCTACTCAGATCCTCTGGCCAACAAAGACACAAGAGATCAAATGAAACAGAGATGATCATCTTGTAACCCTGAGCTTCAGATAAAAAGAGAAGTGATTAAGTACGGAGTAGGAGGAGAGTCTAAACAAATAGCTGTGGGTGAAGAAACAAATGGAATAGGTGAAGTGTCACGAAGCTTAACATGGTGTGGTCATTTTGAAGCTTTGCAAATATCATTCCATTGGAATGAAACAAAAATATAAACTCAATGCCATCTATTAGATTTTGACTCCTGGTGACCTTATGTAGTGAGTCTGAGGCTATAATTTTTATAAGTGCAGACAACCTCCACTTCTATAGAGTGTCTAGTGAATTTGAACCACTGACCTTGTGTTAGCAGTCCAATGCCTAAGCCACAGTACTATTAGGGCTCCTTTCTGTTGGGCAGTAAACCAATAATTCATTTCACTTGGACAGGACAGCCCAAGGTGAGGAAGAGCCTCACCTTCCTGGTGGCCAGAAGCGCAGCCAGGCTTCTCAACCTCATGCACTCCACCTGGTGATGGGGACACCTGCCTCTGAATAGCTTATTCTCCATCTGAGGTCAGGGGCCCACCCTCATGGATTGAATGCTAGGGATACAATATATCCTTTTGTGTGAAAATGTGTTAGTTCCACATCATCAGACCGATAGAATACCAAGTGCCAAACAGGACTTCTGGCCCTTGCCTCCCCATCCCCATGACTTTCGCTGTCCCCTGACTACCTATGTCCCCTTGGTGGGCAGAGAAGATCAACCTATACCAGGTACACTACCAATTTTCTTCACTCTGCACCCATCACCACCTCATCCTCTTTTCTCCTTCGTATTTTTTTCTTTCAGTTATTTCCTCTTAATTTGATCTTTTTTTTCACATACCTTTTTGTCCTATTCTCTATTTTCCTCTTTTTTTCTCTTTGCTTCCTTTATTTTCTGATTGACGAATAGATTTTTTACTATTCTCATTTTCTTTGATTTCCCCCAATCTCTAGCTTCCTTATTAATTTCTTCCTTTTTTCTCTGCCCTTGCTTTTATTTTTATTTTCCTTATTTCTATTTAGTTATTAATCTTTTTCTTGCTTTTCTTTATTTTTCCTCCCATTTGCATTTTATTCTGTTAATTCTTGACCTTAGTCCTCAAAGTGACCTCTTTGCCATTCAACACTTTAAAGAGGTCTTGTGCTTGAGATTCACGGAACACAATGCATCATTTGAACTCATCTTCTGTTTCCATGAGCGATGACTATGGATCCGAGCAAGACAGAATCCTTGACAACGTCAACGTTCTCTCCATTTTATAATGGCATCCATCGGTCCACTTGTGAGGATTTTGGTCTTCTTTACTTTGAATTGCAATTCATACTGAAGGCTACCCTTGATCCTTATCAGCAGGTGCTAAAAGTCCTCTTCAACTTCCGCAAGTAAAGGAGTGTAATCTGTACATTGCAGGTTCTTAATAAGCCTTCCTTCAATCGGGAGGCTGAGTTCTTCTTCATATCATCCAATTATTTTGATTATGTGATCAGCACACAGAATGAATAAATATGGTGAGAGAAAGTAGCTTGGACATACTTATTTCCTGATTTCAAATCATATGCTATGCCCCTGTTCTGTTTATACATTTGCCCATTGATTGACCCATGTTCAGGTTCTGCATGAGTACAATTAAGTGTTTTGGAATTCCCATTTTTCTCAGTGTTATCCATAGGTTATTATGGCCCACTCAGTAGAATGCCTTGGCACAGTAAATAAAACACATGCAAACATCCTTCTGATATCCTCTGTTTTCAGTCAAGATCCATTTGACATCAACAAAGATATGACTTGTTACATGTCCTCTTCTAAATATGACCTGAATTTCTGATAGCTGCGTGTCACGGTTATGCTGCAATGATTGTTGGATGGACTTGAGAAAAAAATTACTATTAATGATATGGTTATATAATTGTAGCATTCCACCTTTTGTTGGAATGGGTGCAAATATGGATCTCTCCCAGTCAGTTGGTCAGGAGGTCCCCTTCCAAATTTCCTGGCATAGACAAATAAGTGCTCCCAATGCTTCATCAGCTTGTTGAAATATATTAATTGGTATTCCTCTAATTCGTGAAGTCTTGATTTAGGCCAATGCTTTCAGTGCAGCTCGAACTTCTTCCTTCAGCACCATCGGTTTTGGTTTATATTCTACTTCCTAAAAATGTGGAAGGTTGACTTTATTTTGATAGCGGGATTTCATGTACTCTTCAATCTTACAATCTATTTTAGGTGTTTCCTACATCCTGCAATATTTTGTTCACAGTGTCATTTAATGTTACTCAAGGTTTGAATCTTTTTCTTTTTTCAGTTTAACATTCGCTGAGCATGTTCTTCAATTTTGGTTTTCTAACCCTAAGTATTTTCACATTTCAATATTTGACTTTGTCTTCTCATGTTGCCTCTTGAAATTTTCTGTTCAGCTCTTTCAACTTATCATTTTCTCATACTTTACCTAGTCCACAATTAAGAGCAAGTTCCAGAATCTCTTATGATCTTCACTCTGATTATTTATTTCCTGTCTGTCTAATGACCTTTTGTTTTCTTCATAAATGATCCTCTTGATGTCCTCCTTCTGTCATTAGCGTTCTATACATCAAATCTGTTCTTGAGATGTTTTGGAAATTCAGGTGGAATATAGTCAAGGTCAGATTTTGCTACTCATCAACTTGTTTTCGTTTTATTTAGCTCAAACTTGAATTTTTGTAGGATAAATTGATGCTCTGTTCCAGTCAGTCCCTGGCTTAGTTTAGCTGCTGATATTGAGCTTCTTCATTATTTGTTTCATCAAAAGTAGTCACTTTGATTTCAATGTATCCCATCTAAAGAAGTTCATGTGCATAGTCATCATTTGTGCTGTTGAAGGTATTTGCTATAAACAAGTAATTAATATTGCAAAATTATATCACATAATCTCCATCCCTATTTCTATCAGAAAGTCCATATATTCCAACTACTGTTCCTTCCTTTTTGTTTTCAAATTTTGTATTCCATTCACCAATATATTATCAATTCAATTTGATTGCATGTTTTACCAATTCTTCATTACTAGCTATAGTAGCTGGTGCATAAATGTCAATATTATTTGAATTTATTACATTTCTTTAAAGTTGAATAGATATAATCCTATCACAGATGGCATGCACTTATAGATAGATTGAAATGTCCTTTTTGGCAATGAATGCCATGCCACGCCTCTTGATTGGATTATTGCCAGCATACTACACCATGTGATTTTCTGATTGAAAATGGCCAATATTAGTTAATTCTAGTTCACTATTTCCTAGAATGTTGATCTTTCTCTGTTCCCTTTCATTTTTGACAACTTCTAGTTTCCCTAGATTTGTATTTTGCACATGCCAACTTCTGATAGTTAATTGGTGTTTGCAGCAATTCCTTCTCATGCTGCTTCGTGCCTCATCCATAAATAAAGGTTCCATAGGCTTTACTTCCTCCAGCTTTGCTCCACCCACTTCTTTATGGTTGACTATACTTTGAGAAGAAAGCTTCTCCTGAGTCATACATATCTTTAGGGCCTTCTAGCCTGAAGAGGTGCATTTTCTAACCCACCCTCTGACAATATTCTGCTTTTATTTGTGCAGCTTTCAGTTTCTGACAATATTTGATGCTATCCTCACGGTTTTCAGTGGCTGATTTCTCAGAAGTGGACAGCTGAGTTCTTCATAATCCATCCCTTGTCTGGCATCTCTGGTGAAACCTGTTCACTTTAGGTTGACACTGGTAGCACTGAAAATGTCAGTGACATAGCTTGCAACATCACAGTAACAAATGAGCTGCCACTGATGAACAAGTGGTGACAAAGCTGAAAATAGGGAAATAGAGATATCAGTTTGCAAACAAACACAATTACAAAGTGAAATGTGGCAATAGTGTAGCTACAGAGCTTCCAAATGTCAAGTCTAAGATTCGACAGATTATCTTAAACTTGGGGAGAAACTAATAAGTTAAAGAATGACATCAAAGAAAACTAATAATCCTTTATCCTTTTCAAAATATAAAAAGTAGAAAATAATAAGCATGTAGAAAACAATAAAGAAACAGAAACAAAATAGGAAAACCCACAACAAAATAAACTCAGAACAGAAAATTATGTGTAACAAAGAAACCATCAAAGCACACCCACAGAGCAAAACAAAACAAAAAAGTATCAAAATTCCAGCAACAAATTAACACCTATCAATGATTATATTGGATGTATATGAATCAAATGCATCATTCAGGAAACAGAGGATAGCAGAATGGATAAGAAAATAGGATCCATTAATATGTTGTCCTCAAGACACACAACTAAGAGAAAAAAACTTCAAAGAGAAAAAGAAAAAAAACCCAAAGGATGGAAAATCTATGAAGATAATAACAATCAGAATAAATAGGGGTGGAAATATTCATTTTTGATTAATAAAACTTTAAGACATAAGTCAGCATAAGGGATAATAAGTTGATATAACACAAGAATAAAAAATCAATTGCACAAAAAGACATAGCTGCAGTATCTACCTACCCAAAGAAGGAGCCTAAAATAACAAACTCTTAAACAATTAAGAAGAGAAATGGGGACAGGAGACTTTAATACTCCCTGTGATGGAAGACATTGCTACTAGCAACACAACAAGGACATAGATTAAAAAAATATGATCAGTTCCCTTGACCTCATATGTATATTCAAAATATTCCACCCAGGAACAGCTCAACATACATTCTTCTCCAGTATACATGAAACATTCTTCAGAAGAGACCCGATAAGGGGCCACAAAGAAAAGCACAATAAATAACAGAAAATCGAAAGGAAAAAGCATACTCAGCATACCATAAACTAACTTATTTCAGACTGTCGGGCCAATTCTCTTTTAATCAGAAGAAATATAAAGATTAGTAAAATATTAACATTAATTGACTCATTTTAAATAACATGTTATATTATTTTTACTGTGCTATTGTTTCCATGTCTAACAATAGGACTTCTACTATAGTTTTGTTTTACCCATGGGAGCCTGGTATCAGTAATTGGATCATTGCTTGCTCAATTTTAAATAATTTATTCTAATTATAAATAATACACATTTTGCATTTTCCCTGTGAAGATATTCAGCTTAATCCTAAATTCTATTGAATGCTGTAAAATAAAATTACATTTTTGTAAACATGAAAAAAGAAAAGCACAATAAAATTTTAAAAATCTTGAAATACTATCAACCCTCTTCTCATATCACAGCACTGCATAATTAAGAGTCAGCACTAGAAATCAAGAGAGAAAATTCAAATGCATGCAAACTGAATTAAATTCACATAGAAACTACTGAGTAATAAAAGAAAAATGAAATTTAAGAATCACAAAAATCAACTGAGAATGGAAGCATAAGAGAATTTTGGGAAACAGAAAATATATATATATATATAACAAAAACACACATTAAACAAAGAAGGAAACAAAATTAACACATTACTCCAACATCTTAAACAGTTAGAAACAATGCAGCAAAATACGTGCACTGTCAAAATACCAAATATCACAGGGAAAAGTTGAAACAATGCAGAAAAACAATAGCATCAAAAATATAAGAAGCCAATTCCTTGAAAAGATTAATAAAGTTAATAGTCTACTCACAAACATCACAAAAAGAAAATTGCAAATAACATAGGTAAGAAATAAGTTGAATGTTATCACAACAGAACAAACTGAAAGGAAAAGGAGAGTAAAAGATGACTATGAGAAACTGCATTCTAATCCATTTGAAAACCTAGAGAAATGGCCAAATATCCAAACATTTTACCTGCCTAAATTACCATGGACTGAAGTAGAGAATTTGAAAAGACTCACAACAAAGAAGAAAATCATCAGGTTCTTTAAAGTCCCAACAACACACGTCAAGCACAGGACCAATTGACTTCATTGGCAAAATCTTCAAAACATACAGAAAAATACTGACATAATTTTTACTCAAACTCTTCCAAAACTTAGAAGAACAATGAAAACTCTGAAATTCGTTTTATAAAGTGAGCAGAATCCTAATTCCAAAACCAAAGACACCACTAAGAAAGAAAACTATAGATCAAGATTCCAAATGAATATATTTGCAAGTTATTTTTAAAATCGTAGTGAACTGAATACAAGAAAATATAATGAATAAAAACAACACATCATAACCAAGTGGAAGTTATTCCAGGTATGCAAGGATGATTTGATATTAGAAAAACAATCCATGTGATTATATGTGTGTGTGAGTGGGTATGTGTGTGTGTGTGTGTGTATATATATATATATATATATATATATATATATATATATATATCAGGAATACTAGAAGCCAAAATCCAATAAAGTAATGCTTTGAAGATTCTAAAAGAATGTTATTTCCAACCTAGAATTTCATTCCAACCCAATTATCTACTTAACAGCTCTTACTTAAAATTTTAAAAGGTTAATTAAAAAAAACAAGATAAAAAGAAAATCAGTTGTTGAGAATACACTGCATGCATGGGAATACTGACAGAATTAAAAGAGTAATCTATTTCTCTGAGTGCTTTCCTGTTTAATGTATGAAACAAGGTGGGGGTGGATAACTACTATGAGAGCATACATTCAGTTATATGCTCTTGCTAGGAGCAAAAGGAATAAAAATATCTAGTGATAATATTTCATCTTCTCTCTGTAGCTTCTGGAGAAAATTAGGGAGAAGTCTTTAGGAAGACTTCCTGAAAAGGGTAGTTCTTCATAGCTCAATGTAGCCTTAAGGAATAATGAGTACATACGAGTGAAAGAAAATGAAAAGTGACTTTTACCAACAAGACAAAACCAATGAGGAAATATCCAGAGAGAAGGAAAAAGTGTTGACCCCCTGGACAAGGACAGGTGTGGAAAGTAAGGGGAGTGTGGAGCAGAGAAATCTTATTGGGGTTCATAGTTTTCATAGTTCTCTTTCCTAGAAGTTAGATCATATGCTATGACTGAGAAATGTCTTATGAAATGTTGGATTTTATTTATTTATTAGACTTAAGGTTGCTTCTACAAGAGGCTGGTTTATTTATAAGAATGCAAATTTTAAAAGCCTTCTGGAATTTGAATAAGGCTTGTCATTTAAAATCTCTCTAAATTAGATAAGCTCTATTCTGTGCAATAAACTTTTCCATGTTCTTTATCACCAGATATGCAGTATCAACAGTTTATTAAATAGAATTCATTGACTGGAACCCTTTCAATTTAACCTCTAAAATCCACAAAAACTATGAAAACTCTTTTAGTTAAATATCCAAACACTAGAGACAGAAAGAAAAAACCAAAACAAAAACTCTTGATTTTTCTCTGAAGTGTATTTGTGCTCAAGATTTCCTACATTTTCATTTTGCCCCAATGAATATTAAATTTTGCTCTGCATTCTGCAAGAAGCCCTAGTGGCAGAAATGGTTAACTGGTGAGATGCACAAGGTAGGCATTTTCCACCTCTCTAGCCTCTCTGTGGGAAAAGAAGACATCTCTGCTCCCATAAAGATTTAGTCTCCAAAATTCTATCAAACAGGTGTACGCTCTACTGTAGGGCCACTATAAATAGAATTGAATGAATGGCGTTAAGTTTGGGGTGTTTTGTGCTTGCATTGTCATTCTTTTCTTGTTTGAAATCATGTTTGTGGTATGTAAAAAGTGTTTAAAGGGACCCTGTAGTTATGAGAAAAACCATCCTAACTACTTGGAGAGGTCAAACAGTGCATTGCATGGGGTGAATTTGCCGCACAAGCTCTTTAAGGCATTGAAAAGCCAGGATGTTCCTTTGAGATTAAGGTGCGCTTTACCTTAGTGTGGCAGTCATGAGCTTATGTTAATTTCATGATTGAAATGTACAGGTGGAGACTAGCCTGTTAATCTGGAGATAGCCATTGAGTAACCAATGAGGCCTCTATGTGGGCATGGCTTTCTCCTGAGACGTCTGGAAAATCTTGCGATATTTCCGTCGTGAAAATGAGAAGCTAATTTCCCCAGTTGTTGGGAGTTAGTCTCAGAGGTGATGAGTCATGGAAAAGACAAGATGGCAGTGTCCGAGAAGCTGGAGGAGCCAGAGGAGAGACCACACGGCTTTGCCCTTATGGAGCCAGACCTCTGAAGCTGGAGCGGCATGCTGTTGATGGACCCTGAGCCCTGGAAGTGAGGAGTCATGGGGAGACCCCTGCCAGCGCCAGAATTCTGCACCCACTGACCTGTGACTTCGTGAGTTGGAAGGGGACTTTGTAGACTGATTTGGGGCATATGGGTTAATATCGGACTTGTGACTTTGTACTGGACTGGATTGGGATGCCTTCTTAGTGTCACATTCCTTTTGTATATAAACCCTTTCCTTATATCAATATGCGTGTCTTTGAAATTTGTTCCGCTAGTCTACCAGGACTGACACACTTAGTATTTACCTTAGTGTTTAGTATTACCTTAGCCATAGTATTTTCAGTCACCTAATATGCATGTGAAAGATGGACAGTGAAGCAAGGAGACTGAAGAAGAATCAACACATTTGAATGACGATGCTTAAGAAGAATACTGAAAGTGCCATGGACTGTCAAAACAACAACAAGAACAACAAGAACAACAAAATAAACCAAGCAAACAAATCTATCTTGGAAGGAGAACAGTCCAAATTCAGGGAAACCTGAATATACTTCGGGCATGCTATCAGGAGAGACCAGTAGTACAAAAAGGCCATCATGCTTGGTGAACTAGAGGTAGAGAGGAAAAGAGCAGGATGTTCAAAGAGCTGGGTTGGCACAGCGGCAGCAACAATGGGTGCAAACATAATCATTGTGAGCATGGCACCAGACTGGCCATGTTCCCCTCATGGCAGGTTGGAATTGACTTGAGGGAACCCAAACAGAAGCACAACGTCAATCGTTTCTAGCTCCTTAGGATAGCTTTAAAGAGATGACTCTCCTATCTCCTCCTGCGGGGAATAGAACAGACCAAGGACCCAGATTCTGGGCTCTGCCACCGTAACCAAATTTGCTGTGGATCTCTGCACATCCCAAGAGCTGTTCCTCGCCAGCAAGGGAACACAGTGGCAATACTAAGGCAACCAGGTTCTGGGAGATATTTTTGGCTGAAAAAAATGTTCCACTGGCTTTACTGAATCTTTCTTAGCACTACCACAGTCTAAGATTGTTTTTGCTGAACTTCCATTCCTTCCTTCTCTTCCTCCAGAGAGGACACATAGTCCTGCATGGAGATGTGACAGTTCTTTCAGCAACTTGGTCCTCTCATGAGCATCTTACCCTAGTAAATCCTTACATGTCTAATCCTGTTTAGTATCTGTCTCTTGGGAGACCTGAACTAATGCACCATGGAAAACCAAATCCTGAGAATGATAGATTGTCTGAGCTTCCCATTTCTTCAATATAACAGAAAGGGACATTCATCTGAATGAGGGACAACTTGGTAATTAATACTATTGTTAAGAACTATGTAGTTAACATTAGGTTTTTGATTCACCAATTGATGCTTACTTACTATGGGCCAGACAAAGTAAGTAACAGGGAGTCGTGGTGACATAGTGGTTACAAATTAGGCGTCAATCCAAAATGTCAGCAGGTAGAAGCCACCAGCCACTCCAGAGAAAGAAGAGACTTTCTATTTATTTAAGAGTCATGGTGCCAGAAACTTGCAGGAGCAGTTCTACCTACCCTGGCCTGTGAAATTGCTGTACTTCAACATCAACTTGAGGGCAGCAGTTGAGTTTGTTTGTTTGTATGTTTGTTTACTGTTGGGAGGCACAATACCAGGTACTTGGGTGCAGAGATGAATATGGTCAAGGCTTTGTTTCCAGCTCATTTACTGGTAAGGAAGGCAACGCTGTGAATAAACCCCAATGGAAGAAGACAGCAGTGTTTTGGGGACCCCGGGCAAGCAGCAGTGGCTTCTTCTTCAAGATAAAGACAGATGGACGTTCAGTCAATGGAACCTTGAAACATGAGTAGGTATGAGGGAGGCAGTGTCAAGAAAGCAAAGGAGGAATTTTGCTACGAGAGGAACATCAGGAGCCAAAGCAAGGACGTGGGCAGTGGGAGAAATGGTGAACAGTGGCTGTGGTTGGAAGTTGACTGATGGGGAGGAAGGTCAGTAAATCTAAATAATTAAAAACTGTTTGTTTTTGTTTGTTTGTTATTAGTTGGATTGTAATACAAATATCACACCATGCTAAATGTCAATCACATCAAGTAGAATGTCCTGTATAAGTACTGCGTGCTAACCAATTGTGTCACTGGAACTCCAAGTAGAATGTCCTATTGCTACCACAATCAATTTCCCAACATTCTTTTCTACATGGACTCCTTGACATCATCTCTCTTTTGCCCCAAGATTGACTACTCTCTTGAAGTCCAGTTTAAAAAAAAAAAAAAAGGTCTGGGAATGCTATTTCGTCTCCATTCAAGAAAGAATGAAGTCCATGCATGCTGAGAGCCTCCCGGGTATGAAATCAGATTCAGAGCAGAAGCTGTGAGGGATGCAAAGGTAAGGTCTTGGTATGTACAGAAACTCAAAAGAGATGGAGAATGAGTAGTTAGTATGCTTCTGAATCTTATCATGTATATGAAATATTTTGGGTGACTGGCATGGTTGTGTTTCTCACCTTCGGGATTTCAACAGCAGCTGTCAGTCAGTCCGCCTTACTGTGGTGGCTTGTGCATTGCTGTGATGCTGGAAGCCACGCTGCCAGCAGCATTTTAAAAACCATTAGGATCACCTGGCGTGAAAGGGTTTCAGTGGTGCTTTCATATTAAATCAGAATGGGAAGAAGGGCCCAGAAATCTACTTCCAAAGAGGATCCAATTAAAACATTATGGGTCACAACAGAACCCTGTCTTCCTTGCTAGGCAGCCATGGTGCTTAGTGGGGTAAAGCACCGGGCAAGCTAAGAGAATCCTCACAGAGGCAGTGACCTATTTTGATTTTTAATAAGAAGCAACTTCAAACTAATGTTGTACTAGCAGACAGGAACCGAATGAGTCCTTTTGATAGCAGTTTAAGGGGAAGTTCTTTAAAGTACAAAGCAAAACACAAAATACAAGATGATACAAAATTAAAAGACTGCACAATAAACAAGACTGGCTTTTTTGTTTAGTGTTTTATTATACTTTGGGTGCAAGTGTACATAGCAAAGTAGTCTTCCAATCAATGATTTAAACATATGTTGATACCTGACTTTGTTTGCAATCCTGCTCATATAACGGCTCTTTCCACTTCCTCCCAAACTCCCTGTGTCCGTTTGTCCTTCTTCCCTGCCTTCTGTACTTTGCTTTGGGCGAATGCTGCCTCTTTGGTGTCATATGGTTAATTGTAGACTGACGAGCATCTCTCTCCCTGATGTCACTAGTCACTTTCTAGACATGTCTGTTTTTTGGCTGAAAGTTAACCCTCCAGGGTCGGTTTCAGTTTCAGGTTTGAAGGGTGTTTAAAGGGATTCTTGCATTGACACAATAGCAGCAATAATGAACTCTAACATGCTGGAGATTGTGAGAATGACACCAGACTGAACAATATTTCATTCACTTGTATAGAGGGTGACTGTAAATTAGAATCAACTAAGCAGCAGCTGTCTTTTCATCCATCCATTCACCCATCCACCTATCCATCATCTATCTTCCAAGCTCCCTCTAAGTGCTGGGTAATTAACAGGAAAATAGATAAGAAACTATCCTTGCTATTATGACAGATCCTGGACTGTGAGCTGAATGATGCAGGGTAACCCAAGACGGTGGTAAGGGTTTTGAGTAGAGGTCTCCCTGGCTGAAACAGAGAGATTCTCTCTCCAAAGGGGAGTAAATGGAAGGGAGTGCTCACGAACTTTCCCAGAGAAAATGATCATGCTGACACTTAGTGCAGCATTTTCATACCCATAACTAAATGCTAAATAATTAATACTTAAAATGATTTTAATGATTATTTTATAATAGTGGAGATTTCTTAAGTATCGAGAGTAAATTCCTTAGTCAATGTATCTCAAAGACTTTATAAGCTGCTATAATAGGGGGCAGATATTTCTGAAGTATTTTCTTTTCTTTGCTCAGACGAAGGCCCATAGAGCAAAAGATGTCTGTTCTTCCCCCAAAGTTCCTACCCACATCGTTTGCCTTTCTGGACATCCGGCCTCAACTCTCTGCCACTACTTTAAACATTTCTCTCACCAGTTGGCTTGCAAGCCAGTTTCCTCATTGGGAAAATGGGGATGAGATTAGCAACTTAAATGAATTAATTATAAACAAATGGTCCCAGACACAGGTTGCATCTTTATTCCTGTCATCTTTTTCGAATTATCATCATCATCATCATCTTTCTTAACATTCAAGTTCAAGTTCTACGCACTCAAGTGGTAAGACGATATGGCCAAGTCCAGCAAAGCAGGACGCCCACAGCGACATTTCATATTCCTGGATACTAATGGCACCTTTAGCATTTCCTCTGGGAACACGTAGCAAAGACAATGCAATCCCTTCTTGTTTTCCCAAAGGACCGTCCTTGGAAGCAGCCAGCTTGCGTCAGAGTCCCAGGGCCACAGTCTTACACTCCCCCCCTGAGGGAAATGACTCTCGAAGCACCTCCATTCATAAATCTGGCCTCATAATAGCGCACATTTCAGTGAATGCTCATAAAAATTGAGTGGCAAGGTACTCCTAAGTACTTTGCCACGTGGCTGGCATATAGTGACAGCTGACTAGGTGTTTGATGATGAATTCCTGGTGGTGCGGTAGCTTAAGCAGTGAACTCCTAACAGCATGGCTGGTGGTTCAAACCTCCCGTCGTTCCGCAGATGAACTGTCTGATGAAGATGAACTGTCTGAAGATGAACTGTCTGAAGAGCTGAAGCTGTCTGATCCCCAAAAGATCTACTCTTGGAAAACTAAAGAACAATCCTACCGTCTGCACTACGGTTGTTATGAGCCAGAGTGGGCTGGATGGCAGTGAGTAGGTAAGAACTGGATATTGCCTCATTCTAAGTTCCAAGGGCAGAAGCAAAAAGCAGGAGGAAGACAGCAGATCCGGCTGTGTTGTCTTACCTGCCTGCCGCTTGGATGAAAGAAAACGAGCCCTCTCCCAGAACAATCACAGTAAGAAACACACAAAGCCTCACTATGCTGCGTGGCACTTTACAGACTTCTTTTCAGAGGTATACCTCATGTAATTCTCTTCATGACTCTCCCAGGGAGCTACATGTTGGTAACATAGACAGAGGAGTTTTAATCATGTGCCCTCATTTGCAGGTGGCTGCTGTCGGGTCCCAAGTCGCCTACATCTTTCACCGCGCTGCCCGCCTGCTCTCTTGCGCTTCCTTCCCCTGTGCAGCCCCACCCTGCCCCCCACCCCTTCCAGGCCACTCTGCCCATGGCATCGGTCCGCTTGGCTTCATGCTACACCGAAAAGTGGGAGAGGGGGAGTAGCAACTCTCAGAGAGGTGGTAAGACCAGGTACACAGTGAATTCCTGTATGAAGAAATAGGAAATGATTGATCCTTCCTATCATCAGGCACAAAGAAAGCTGCTTAGAAAGCAACGGGAGTACGGGGCTTGCTAAGCAGCCTTTAAGTGTCTGGGATGTCTTTGGTTGGTTGTGTACTGTAGACAAGTTTACTAGAGCTTTTTAAGTGCTTCCGACGCCAGTGTTTTAAACTGCTTAAGCTTCTAGGCTTAATGTTTGTGCAATGAAAATCCCTCCTCTGAAGACCACAGCATCAAACGCCAAATGTATACGTTGCTTCTGAAGTTTGCTTTTCAAACCGATTTGGCAAAAAAAAAAATATCAAACTTCCTCATTACCCCTCAACAATCTTCCCTTAAATACAGATTTGCTTTCCTGGGCTCCAGTGTGAATAAACAGAAATGATGCTTTCTGGAGGTTTCCGGGCGCCCCTGGGGCTTCCCATTCGTTCCGTGCCGCCAGGCTGAGGCGCGCGCCTGGTCCTCCCCAGGGTGAACGCCTCGGTCGCCCTGCTCTCCGGGAAGGCACTGGAACACAACGCCCTGGGGGGCTGATTTGAATACCATTTCCCCCTCAGTGGAATTCTTTGTGAAATGCTCATTTATTAGCTACGAAGGACTCGGATACTGTCCTCAGCCCAGTAAAAAAATAGAAAGTTGTGGGGGAAACCCAGTGCTATTAGTTTTTAATATTCCCTATTCAGGGAAGTCATTATGCTTATTTTCCTATGTTCTGGGAAGGAGCTACACAGAAGAAAACACTTTACCACATGAGAAAATAGTATAAAAAGATACTGAATTTTTTCTTTTATCCCCCTGAAGAATATTATTATTTTTATTATTATTATATATTATTATACAATATATATCATATATTATATAATACATGATATATATTGTTATAATATAATATAATATAATTATTATTTTATCCCCCTGAAGAATAGTATTATTCTTCATGTTATGATTCCAAATGTTACTAATGGCAATGGCAGCCAGGTTGATTTACAGAGCTCCAGCATTGACACGGGGAGGTGCTGGATAGATACTTGGTGTCGAGTCAGAGCAAACACCCAGGGTATTTCCCAGAAGCTGATTTCCATTTGACTTTTAAAAGTTCTCTGCAATACTATTTGGTCAGAAGGGAATTTTAACTACTTGAGATGGTTTTAACTTAAAACTCCAAATCATTGTTTTTAGAACAGGAGGTACTAAACCTGACAGAACAAGGTCTTACCTCCCCATAATGCCTTCTTTTCATTAATGTCATTTTTCTCAATGCATTTAAAAGACAGTCCATGCCCCAGATTCTGAAGTCCCTAATATATATTCATGAGCCAAACATGATGGGAGAGTTAGCCTGAAAAATATTACATCTTTGTCTCATATTAGTAGCACTTTGGTTTACACTAATGATGGAGAAATGCCTAACCAGACTCAGCAGAGGCAATGACACTTCCTTGCTTTATATATGATGATTTTACCTTGATTATCTATTTTTAATTAAATGTCAATCCACACCAAAATAGCTATTTTAATTGACTATATCATTTTGATGCTATAATTAGCTTATTAAAGATTATCATTCCTCTATAGGTTGGGTTTATCAAAGCTTTTGAATCTGCCACATACCCAACAGTTTTGTAGCCGATTCTTTAAATACAACCTCTGAATATGCGGTATTAATTATTCATAAACTGAATCTGAAATGAAATGGAAAAGGGAAACTTAGAGGTTATAAACAAAAGTAATAAATGTCAGAAGCAGATAAATTTATTTAGGCAGGCCTTGTTGACTTTGAACTGGCATTGTCTGATACTAATGCTTATGTTATCAATTAAAATATTTTAGAGGGATTTATACTGTCTGGAGTTCAAAATCCAAATCTCCATATTGATAGACTGAGATATTAAAACTACTTACGTTTTCTTTGTTATACATCTATGTCTAAATTTGACCTACTACTTTCGGTAAAAGTAGACCTCCTTATGGTGTAGTGGGTTGTATGTCGGCCTGCTCGCTGGAAGGTCAGCAGATCAAATCCCCCAGTCATTTCACAGAAGTAAGATGAGGCAGTGTGCTTTCCAGATAAATCCTCGCCTCAAAAGTCCAGAGAGGCCGCTTTACCCTGTCCTGTAGAATCCCTATAAGTCAGTGGAGACTCGGGTAGCAGTGGGTTTGAGCTTGTTGGTTTTGTGGTCAGTGATCTGTCTTTGTCTTCTGACTGACTAGGCAGGGCATCTTCTGTTGCTCAATAGATCTTCAATATTTTATATGGAGTCACTTGGCATATAGTCAATTCCCTTATTACTAGAATCAACCTATAAATAGCATATTGCTGTGGGGAATGCTTTGAGAATATATGGGTTTCATCTTTTTTTTAAGGTATTCTATTAATCACGTGAGGTTAACACCAGCTCATGCTACCTTGTTTCCAATGTCTGGAACCTGAACATCTCTAAAAACTGTAATTTTCAAGTCCCACAAAATAGATAAGACATTAAGAGACATAAACACTGCCCTTTAGGAGGTATGAACACATCCAACCTCAAGTTTTTCATTTTTAAAAGAAACACAAATTTATTTTGGGTAGATAAATACAGTTTGAGATCATGAACTATTGAGTAAACAACACTTTCTGTGGTAAGATAAAAATTTAAAATCTAAAACCAAGCTGATTATAACTCAGGGCAACCCCATGTGTTACAGAGTAAAAAGTCCCATGAGATTTTTCGGCCTGTATTTTGGTTACCAGGACTTTCCTCCATGATACCATTGTATGAGTTTGAAATGATAACTTTTAGGTCAAATGCAAACCATTTATACCACTGGTAGAGTCCTCCTGAAAAAGGGAACTTATTAGTAACAATAGAAATACTACTGAACGCATGCCCCAATTACATTTTGTTTTCACAATCATAGCAGTCTCACTACTCCTATGAAAAAAAAAGTCTTAGTCCTGGAGACAGTGACGAACTCATTTTTCTGAGATTGCAAAAAGGAGATTCAAAGAACTTGGCTTCAAACCAAGACCTGCTTGATTCCAAAACCTGGGCATTGAATCACAAAAGTAAATGAATCAATTGTGGAAAAGTACAATAGAAATTTCATGTTACAAAGGATCTGTAAGAGTGATAAAAATAAATTTGATTTATTTTTTAAAACATGAAAAACAATGATGGTGACAGGTTGAACTATGTTAAGAAAATGAAACAGTAATATATGGTTCTTACTAGTGACAGAATCTTGTTTGCTTTTTGTTTTTAAAAATTACCTGCTATTTGACAACTGCCTTCCTGCCTTTTGGTGCCTTTTGATTTGGTTTTCACCAAATTTGGAGCAGTTTGCTGAGCAAAAGCCCAGCTTGAACTAAAATGGCAGTTGATGATATTTTTCTTATTGGCATACTTTGTGTAATATTCACTGGCTTTTCAATGGCATTTGGACATGAAAAGACATTACAGAGCCAGCTATCGTAAAAGGAAAACAATTGCTTCGACTACCATTTTAAGAACATCAGCAGAGAACTGCTTTACAGCCGTTGATGAGTTATATGTCAGTTAAGTGTATGATCTATAAAGGCAGAAGTTGGGATGCTAAAAGAAAAACAGAACGGTCTCTAAAAGGTATCCCATTTGGGAAAATGGTAAGCATTCTAAAGATATGAAATGTAGGACAGAAAACTTAACAAATACAGGCTCCATCCTCAACATCTGAGCAGCAGGGTAGAAAGAGTAAGTGGTCCAGTTGTGTCCCTGGCACCTGGAATCATGAATCACTCATTCAGTCACTCAGTCAGCCATCGTTTAAAAAAATCAGTGCTTTAGTATAACCTGGTATAGTCTTTTAAATGTCTGGAATAAAGACACATGGGAGGAGAGTTCATCTAGAAAGTCCCTGTCATCATGGAGCTGCCTTTCTGTAAATGAAGATATCCAGGAACCAAGTAAGTAAGTATTTATCAGGCAGCCTTCAGTGCTAGGAGGAAAAAAGCCAGGGAATTCCAAGGTGTTTTGTGGGTGCTATTTTACTTCAGCAGATTTCACTGTGAAGATGATAAGAGAACAGAGAGTTGAAGGTGACAAAGATAAGCCAGATAGGGTTTGGACACTGGACAATACTCGAGACAGAGAAAATAGCAAGTACAAAGATCCTGAGGTGAGGTCATTTGGGGTGTGTTCTAAGAAAAATATAAAGAGCTCAATGGGTTTGCAACTTAAGCAAGTGGGTAACCCAGAGGAGATAAAATCAGAGATGTAATATAGTCAAACCATAAGGAGCTTATTTTTATTTATTGGAGAAAGAAAACTGTTCAAACAGCTCAATGATATGATGTACCTTATATTTTAAATAGGTCACTTTGAATGCCATCTTGGTAAAAGGTCATAGAAAACAAGGATGAAAATAATGAGATTGGATAGGAAGCTAATGCAATTATTGAGATGTGAGATGACAGTGGTTTGGGATGGTTGGAGTCCACATATATTTGTTGTTAGGGCCAACAGGATTTGTTGAGAAGCGCGATGAGATAAAGAAAAGAATCTATGGTTTTTATCCTAGCCAACTTGCAGACTGGAATTGCCACTAACGGAGGTAAATTGAAGGTGGGATGGATTAACACAGGGGTTTGAATTCGGAGCTCTGTCTTAATTTGACTAAGTTTGAAATGCTCAATAAAAATTCAGCAACATGAAGTTGGCAGGACATCTGGAGTTCTGTGGTGAAAGCATGGCTTGAGCTATTAGTGAGTTGTGAGCACACAGCTGGCATTTAAAGTCCCAGGAGCAGAGGGCCGTGTCCCACAGAAAGTAATATAGGGACGTGGAAAATAAATGTACTGTGGAACGTAGTGATTACTTAATGGGGTTGTGATCCACAAGGTCACCAATTCAGAAATCATGACCACAGGAGAAAGATAGGGCTTTCTACTCTGGTCTTTGAAACTCACAGGGGCGATATTCTACCCTGTCCTATGGGATTGCTGTGAGTCAGTACTGACTTGAAGAGTTTGCTTTAGTTTTGGGGTTTTTTTTTGAGAGGTTGGGGGACTTGAGGGGGAGCTACCAAAGGCAAATGGACAGCATTTACTTGAAAGAACAGAGAGAGAGAGAGAGAGATATGTATCCTAGTGAATAAAGAGTTCTCAAAAAGGAGTGATCAGTCAAATCCCATATGTCATTAAATCCAGAAAGATGCATCATGAAATATCATGAAATATAACCAATTAACCAGTTGGTTAGGATGGTCAGAACCAAAAATGACAGGATCAGTTCAAGGTAGAATGAGAGCAAGAAGAGGAGAAAGTAAATAGAGACAATTTGTGGAAGGAATCTGGTTGGAAATGAGTAAAATGGTGGCTAGGAGACGTGAGGTCTAGGGAGTTGCTTTCTTTTGTCTTTAAGATAGACTATGTGTGAGAATAATGTATAGAGGAACATAACGATATATGTACAGAAGGAGAGGTTCTATAGCATTGTGCTTACTCTGATTGAAAGGAATGAATCTAGTAAATGAAGATTCTCAAGTAGGAGGAGATGCAATTCATCCATAATCATGAAAAGAAGAGGGAAAGTTTAGGGTTCAGATACAAGTAGATTAATAGGCAAGAGAAATTGGGGAAACCAATGATCGGTGTCAAGGTGGCTTCTAACAATACCATGTGTTCTAAGGTTAACAAAGTACTTTTAATATTTCCACTCTAGTGATGAGCAGAGAGAAATATCCAGGAAATACAGAGTGACGATAAAGCATTGTGACGTAAAACATTCTAAGAAAAAGAATCTAGACATTAATACATGTGTGACTGGTTATATGATCAGTGTGGGGAATGAAATATCAGCTAAAGGTTGTGGGTTGCGAGGAATATGTTTGTGGCAGTCATATGCTTATGTTAATTTTATGATTGAGATGTAGGGGTGGAGTCTAGCCTGTTAATCTGGACATAGTCATTGAGTACCAATGAGGCCTTTGTGTGGGCATGGCTTTCTCCTGAGACTTCTGGGAAATCTTGTGATATTTCCCTCGTGAAGATGAGAAACTACCTCCCCAATTGTTGGAAGTTAGTCTTAGAGACAATGAATCACGACAAGACAAGATGGCAGTATCCGAGAAGCTGGAGGAGCTGGAGGAGAGGCCACATGGCTTTGTCCTGATAGAGCCAAACCTCTGAAGCTGGAGTGGCATGCTGTTGATGGACCCTGAGCCCTGGAAGCGAGGAGTCATGGGGAGACCCCTGCCAGCACCGGAATTCTGCACCCACTGACCTGTGACTTCCTGAGTTGGAAGGAAACCTTATAGACTGATTTTGGGTATATGGGTTAATATTGGACTTATGACTTTGAACTGGACTGGGCTGGGATGCTTAGTCAGTGTTCCATTCCTTTTGTATATAAACCCTTTCCTTATATCCATATGCATGTCTATGGAATTTGTTCCTCTAGTCTACCCAGACTGACACAATATTGAAAGACCCCTGGGGTAAGAGTCAGGGCCACATTGCAAACATTGCAGTAGCGCTACATTGCTAGACAAGTCGTGGATGGAGAGAGCTCCTGATAATGGGTGAAAAGAGAGAGAATGGGGATTGAAAATAGGTTTGAGAGATATTTGAAAGTCCTGGTTTATAGAATGTTGTGATGAGTGGAGTATTAAGAATGCAAACAAGGGAGAGGGAGGAACTATGATTGAGACTCAGATTTCTAGCATCTGTAACTGGGCTTATATTGGATATTAGCCCAGCCACTATTAATTCTTCACTCAGGCTTTGTCTTTATGCACACTTGACTTGTGCTTTCTGAACTAGCACACTTTCTATCACCTTAAAAATCTATTACTCTTCTAGCCCTTACTGAGTTCTCTTCCTTGAATAGTGACTAAAATTGCCACTGCTGATTGAAAGTTTTCTGTATATCAAGCAATGTGCTTAGGGCTTAACATATTTCCAAGAGCATGTTCAATTCACAGTAAAAGGTAAGAAACTAAGGAGGACTTTTGAACATCTAACATAATGCAATGCACCTACAGTGACACTGTGGTTTCTGAATTGTGCTATCAATGCCCTTTAGTGCTTTGCATATAGAAGTGATTCAATAATTGTCGACATGAAGTGAAGGAAACCTATGAATGAGACCCATAATCTTCAAATTTAGTTAATCAATGTTCCTCAATGAAACATGTTCAAGGAGGGGAGGGAGATCCAAATAGCAATCTCATTGGCTCAAGTACTAACATGATAGTACTAGTAGTTGAATAGCGTTTCAAAGACCTAGCAGTGTAGACATCATCTTTCTTTGTATTCTTTGTTGAGAATAGAAGCGGGGGGCTTCTCTTCTCATTCTATGATTCAGGGAACAGGAGCTCAGAGGGGCAAAGAACTTTCTTAAAGTCATACAGCTAGACTATCAAGTGTATGTAAAGTAACACAGATTATTTCTAATACAAAGATTAGAAGGACAATTTAAACTTGAGTTGAATAGAGGGGTTAAGGCGATCATTTTGACCACTAATTCCAAGATGTACTTTTCAACATTAGATGAGACAGAAACAGACACTGGCAGGGGAGTAAGCAAGAGACTGCTCCAAATGTTTGCTATGCCCTCATAATTCTGTCTTGTTTCTCCAAGTACGTCACTTTGTCACTTTTTACACTTCTAACAAAAGAGACACATGATCTTCAATGGTCATTTCAATGGTCTTCAAATGACATATATTTGGGGTCCATAATTTTTTATACTAACATAGAAAAATTAACAGAAAGCCATCTGATTTAGACTAAATGGTAAAAAGGCTGTGGCAGTCATGTGCTTATGCAAATTTTATGATTGAAATGTAGGGGTGGAGTCTAGCCTGTTAATCTGGAGATAGCCATTAAGCAGCCAATGAGGCCTCTATGTGGGCATGGCTTTCTCCTGAGACTTTTGGGAAATCTCACGATATTTTCCTCATGAAGATGAAAAGCTATCTTCCCCAGTTGTTGGGAGTTAGTCTCAGAGACGATTAATCATGGACAAGGCAAGGTGGCAGCTTTCGAGAAGCTGGAGGAGCCGTCAGAGAGACCACACAGCTTTGCCCTGATGAAGCCAGACCTCTGAAGCTGGGGTGGCCAGATAGAGACCTCTGCCAGCGATGAGTTGCTTCTGCTGTTGATGGACCCTGAGCCCTGGAGGCGAGGTGCCCTGCCAGCACCAGGATTCTGCACCCACTGACCTGTGACTTTGTGAGTCAGAAGAAGACTTTATAGACTGATTTCAGGCATATGTGTTAATATCGGACTTATGACTTTGGACTGGACTGGGCTGGGATGCTTTCTCCATGTCCCATTCCTTTTGTATATAAACCCTTTCCTTATATCGATATGCATATCCTTGAATTTGTTCCTCTAGTCTACCTGGACTAACACGCAGGCTATTTCAAAATAAGGAAGGGTCAATATAATCAACTTATCTCACAGAGATTAGAGAGCATTGCTTTTCAAGAAATATCTATGCAGCATTTATCTTTCTGTTTGGACTTGCAGGCCTAAAAATCTCAATTCACCAAGAATTTCCAATGTCTATGATTATTCTGTTCATTACAATTGACTGTTACTTAATTCCCCTTCAGTAAGTCCTCCTACTTATAGACTCTCCTTATTCCAAATCCACTAGCAATTTAGTACAATCAGGGAAGAAGGAGTGGTATATCTGACTTTTCATTAGTGAGTGTCTTCTGTTTCCTGGAAAAGAGCCTAAAGGGGTAAATTTACAATAATGCATAAAGGTAGAGATTATCTAGATTCCTTTCCATACCCCCTCTGACATATTATTTTATCAACTTTTAATTAATATCAGTAACTATTCAGATGCTTCAGGGAAGTCAAGGAGGTAGTCACTCAAAAGAGGGCAATGAAATAAAATATGAGGACAATATGAAAGTATGATACAATCATCACACCAGTACGACCATATTTGTACACAAATAACATACTCCTTCTACATTTGCTTGCCTGTCAGTCCTTTGCCCATGAAGATATTTTTGTAAGTGCTGCTAAGTGTGGGAATTTTTGTTGCGGTTGCTGTCTGTTTTTTTGGCATGTCCATCCTGCAGCATCCATTCATTAATACTTTCATTCATTCAACAATGCGTACTGGTGTGTACTGGGCAAGTTACTCAAGGATGGAGCGTTGAGTCCAGGGACTCATCATGGAGCAAGGGAAGAAGTTGGCACTGCACTTAAGTCACAGAAAATTCCCAACTTGATTGAAATGCTGTTCAGTGGCGATGAGCTTGAATAGCAGGCCCAAAGAATTTCATAGGTTCACAAAGGGGCTGAAACCTAGACTCAGAATCTACCCAGTCCAGCCCTGACAAATCGCAAAGGAGGGAACAGATGCAGGCTCACCAGAGAAGAAAGGACAAGGAAGTGCCACAAAGACACTTTAGATGAAAATCAATAAAGGAGATGTTGAGATCAGCAAAATGGGTGTAAAATGAATTTTACTCTTAAAACTGCCAGTGGATAAAGAAATTATGAACAGAGTTATATACAGGAATTCTTCCCCAGAAATATGGGGTGATATGATATAAAAGTTCAAGGAGCACTTATAAAATATGAAAGAAAATTCCATAAATGATATTTTAACTTCAAAAAGAAAGGATGGTGGCGTCAATTATCATAAGAGTAGCAAGAATTTTACTGTGTAACTAAATTGCTCAACCCGCTAGAATATTAGGATGACTTTATGAAGCCATCTCTACAATGAATGGGCCTTTCAGTCTACACACACACACACACACACACACACACACACACACACACACACGTAGGGAGTGAGTGAGCTTTCAATAAATTATATGGGGGGTAAGATAATCAATAAGAATTCTCTGAGACTGTCACCTTAAGGAACAGCGGTCCTTAAAGATGTGCAATGGCTGGAAAATGATGGTGGGAGTGTTGGGATAAGATTAAGAGTTCTTAAATTCTACAAACAGAAGTGCATGCATGTGTGCATGCATGTATGTGTGTGCGTGCGTGTTCCTTCTACTGGTAATAAGGACAGAAGGTGACATGGCTCTGTTTAATTAAATAACAAGTGGGAACTAGGGCTATAGATTAATCTCCTGTCATCTACTGATGTCTATCAAATACAAGCTAGCTTAGTAGCTATTATTTCTCTGAAGGTTCGATCCATTTTAATCAAAAAAGGGAAAGAGCGTTAACACATTTTACTACAGGATGTGACTTTTCAGAATACATAATTAAGATGTGTTTGGTTCAAGGCTTATTATAGTTATATTTGATTTCTTTTTAACATGTGCTCATAAGTAATGTCTTTTTAGAAAGAAATGCCAATAATAGGCACAAACCCCAGATTCGTGAATGTGCAAAAGTGAAGCTGAGTGCTATAATGAATTTTTTTCATAAAATTAATACAGGCAAGTGCCGTTAGCATAACTCTCAAACACATCTTTCCCATAGGGAATATGTGGGATTGCCTCAGGTTATAAGACTTGTAAGAAGACAAGAAATGCTAAGTGGGAAGTTACACTGTACAAGACTTGGAAAGAATTTTTTTAACTTGCCTTGTTAAGGGTAATTACCATAGATGAAAAGAGCTCGATAACTTAGAGTATTCATTAGCTCTCTCACTCCACTAAGCAGCCTTCCCCAAAGTGCTAATATCTGCCTTACTACATTCTTAAAATGTTTCATATTCACTACTCATGACTTGCATTTCTAAAAGACCAACTTCCTGATTAATGCCTAAATGAAAAGAGTACAAAATCTGCCTCATAATATAGCACCGGCCTCAAAAGTGTAAACCTGCCTATCTTAAAGATCTTAGGAAAATGAGGGCAGAAAATAAAAAGGGTCAACCTAGAACAGTGATTAGCTTTCCCCACACAAGCACTCTCTGACTGGTGCATCACTTTTTCAAGAGGGTAAGGCAATGGACCCACATTCCTGGATTGTGATAGGCTTCCTTTCAGACTTAGGGTGTATTCTTCAAATCCTTCATAAAATAGACATTTTGAGTCTACAGTTGCTTTTCTTTACAGAACTGTTTGCCAGTGGTACACATGCATGAGTCGATGACCAAGTTTGCATTGTCTGTGCTAGCTACTGAGGTCCTCCCTTTGGCCATTTGTTCCTCTGCTGTGCTGGTTTCAAAATCCACTCACAACAGTTTCTCTAATCACAATGTCTATTGCTAAAGTGGTACACCTAGTCAAATGTATTTGGGTTCTGTTCACCACCAATAGGTAATACTGGGAATTGAACTGGATTTATAGATAACACTTTATTCTTTTGGGATGAAGGAAGATATTTCTCTCTTGCTCTTTGATAACAGAAGGCAAAATATGTTCCTGGGAAATATGCAGACCATAGTCTTGAATCAACATAAGGGACTTGATGATTTTTGGTTTCATGTAATAATATTTAATTCCCCACTCCTACCTACTGTCTTGAGCAATTGAAAAATTGCCAGGTGGCCATTATGATATTTGACATGTCCATGTTTCTACTTTGATCATAACACTCCCAACATTCAGGGATTTAGATCATCAAAATTTGTTAGAAAAAACACAAACTCCTTTCCTGGACAATCTCAATCCACCACTGTTAGATCCCACTGTCAGTCCATGGCTACCTTTTAAACTAACAAAGTAAATCTCTATTTTAGTCACCAGTCTATTACTTGCCTCTGAGGCATATTTTTATATTTTACAATAAAACAATATTTTCTATTGCCTTCCTCCACCCTGAACAACTCTCCATACTCTCATCCCTGACACAAGTCTGCTGTGGTGATCTCCCTGGACAGTCCACCAACATGGGTGGTGCTGGGGTGGAACTCTCCACTTCAGTGAGGGAGATCTGCATTTGTTTTGTCTTTTGTTTTCCTTATCATTTTATGGGGGTGGCTAATACAGCTGAGATAACAATCCATACCACAATTTTATCTAGTAAAATTTTACATTTGTTGTCATTATCATTTCCAAAATGTTTCCTTTCTACTTGAGCCCTTGATATCAGTTCCTCTTTTTTCCCCTCCCACCCTCCCACCCTCCTGAATCCTTGATAATTTATAAATTATTATTTTCATATCTTACACCATCATTATCTCTCTTCCCCCATGTCTCTGTTGTTCATACCCACTGCAAGAATGGGAGTTGTATGTCGACCACTGTGTTGGATCCCCCCTTCCTCCCCCTACCTTCCCCTACCCTCATGGTATCCATGGTATTGTTACTTTCATTATTTGTCCTAAAGGGCTTACTTGCTCCTGGATTCTGAGTGCTGAGAGGCCTTCCCTGTATCAGTGTACATGCTCTGGTCTAGCCAGATTTGTAATGTAAAACTGGGGTCATCATAGTGGGGGCTGGTGGTTGGGGATGCATTAAAGGGCTAGAGGAATATTGTGTGTTTCATCAGTGCTATACTGCACTTTGGCTGACTTGCCCTTTCTTTGTGGCTTTTCTGTGAGGGGATGTCCAATTGTCTTCTGATGGTGTGTTAGATGGTGTGTGGTACGTTAGAGAAACAAGGTCACAGAAATTCTTATGTATAAGAGAGAGTTTTATATAAAGGGTAAGTGTATATTAAGAAAGCATACCAACTCAGTGCTTCCAAAGTCCATCATTAGCCCATATGTGCAACACCAATCCACAAAGTCCTCCTCCATCTCACAGAACACACACAATGATGCCCACTGCAAGAGGAAAGACGAATAAGTGAGTGTGTAGGCATCTCAACCCTGGCACAGCTGTTCCAGCAACCAGGGCTACATCACATTAGATTCAAGGGGCTTCTCCCCAGGGAGGTCTCACAGGAAATGAGTCTTGCTAACTGAGGCAGAGAACTAGCTAAATCAGCTGTACCCTGGTCCAACCATGAGAACAAGAGACCTGAGAACAAGAAAGGCAAGGCTTACTGAGCCATTCGTCTCTCTGCCTTTCAATTAACCCCACATGTGTTTATCTACCAGATTAGTACTATAAACTTTAACTATTTAACTCTATGGGTTTAGAGTCTTTATTTCAATTTTCCTCTTTAGAATCGAAATGGTTCTTTGTTTGGTGGTCTTCTGATTCCTGATACTTGAGTCTATTGCCACCATGTGATCATACAGGGCAGGAGAATGGGGGCAAGAGAGAGAGAGAACAGCATCCTGACCCACCAAGCTTTGAGGACAACATCCCTGCTCGGTGAGCCAATGCACAGAGAGAATCATAAGGTTGGCCCCACCACAAGACAAGATGGCCCCTTCCTGACCCATAGCACTATGGGGATAGCACTGGAGGCACAGTGTAGGATGAAGGGAGCACAATAGAGCAGCAATGGGAGCAAAGCAACAAAATCCCCAGGGAATTCTGAAAATAAACTTCAGACTGGGCAGGGCTTGGCACTACATCAGACCCAATCGAGCTATCTGTAGGGTATTTTTTTCCTTTGTCATGTCTATCCATATAAGATAGGCAAGATAAGCAATCCCAAGGGAAAACCATGGGACCGAGGTTCCTGGGGAAAACAGAAGAGAGGAGGAGGTGGGGAGCCAACAAACCCAGGGATGAGGGAATAACAAGAGATCTAAAATCAATGGTGAAGTGAGCATAGAATACCTGATGGGATTCGATCAAGAGCAATGTAGATGAGAGGAATTATTGAGAGCAAAATGAAAGCCATACATGATAGCAGAATAGGAGGAAAGTAAAAGATAAGAACTAGGAGGAAAAGACATTTATATAGTTATAAGCATAGGCATGTGCATGTCAATATATTAATATATAACAATTGGGGTATTGATTTATGTAAATATATTTATAAGTTAAGTATTAAGATAGCAGATGGACATTGAGCCTCCACTCAAATACTCCCTCAATGCAAGAACACTTTGTTCTAATAACCCATCGTTCTGTGATGCTCACCTTCCAGGCATGATCACTGAAGACAAAATGGGTGCTTAAGCTAAGGTGGTGAAAAAAGCTGATGACGATATGAGAAGATATAGTGTCTGGGGTCTTAAAGGTGTGTTTGGCTCTGAAACAATGTGCCTCATTTACAGTCACCACCTTCTGTCAGTCGATGTTTGCATATTGTGAAGTCGAAAATATTTTCAAGGAATTTGCAGGCTAAAGTGATTAGAAAGAAAAGCATGTTGCTCTTCTTCCAAATACCAAGCAGGGGAAAGCTGATGGAACACCACGAAGCACAGGCTGGTGCCAGAACAGCCTGTGTTGAATTCTGTGGTGCACAGAGTGGCTGTAACGCAAGGGTTTACTCAAACAACAACCAGTCTACTAAGTCTCTTTCCTTGTATGCTCTTAAAGAGATCCTGACTTATACCACTTATACTTCTATAAACTTATAGCAGTATAAGTCAGGATCTTGGGGCTGAGCTCCAGTGGTGTAAGTAGTTGAGTGTGGGACTGCGGCCCGCGGGCTTGTTGGTTCAAATCCAGCGGTAGCTCTCAGGAGCAGCACTGGGTAGTTCCCACGACCACCAGAGGCAGTGATGCCCACACACACATAAAAAGAGTCAGAATCTATAAAAGAGTCAGCAGCTGTAAATCTTCATGGAAGCAGGTAAGCTGATGTTCCTCCCACAGGTTTGGCCCACCAACAAAGGTTAGCAGTGCAACCCTTGCCCACCATGGCCTCTTGGAAAAAAGACATTACATTGCCTGATGTCCCTGGTGCTCTTCTAGCCTTGTTTTGCCTACAAGATCAGGTGAAATCATTTGTGTTTGGGATTGTGTGGTTCTGTCTTCTTAGTCATCCTTAACTTCTGAAACTATCTAGATTTCATGTAATTTACTGATTGAATTGATCCATCTACTTTAGTCTTTTTAAAAAATATATCCAGGGCTGAGCCCCGGTGGCGTAAGTGGTTGAGTGCGGAACTGCAGCCTGCGGGCTTGGTGGTTCAAATCCAGCGGCAGCTGGGTAACGCCCATAACCACCAGAGGCAGTGATGCCCACAAAAACAAAAAATATATCCATATAAACTTTTCATGATAGTATGTATCAGGGAACAAGGTCTAACTGATTGTGTTATAATTTTTCATTTTGAAATATGCAATGGCACTTATTATGTGCATTAACCCACAAAGAGGTTACTTCACATTCTTTATAGTTAGTTCCCCATGTGTCTTATTTCTCCAATGAAAGATAACTCTTAGGATACATTTGTTGTTGTTGTTGTTGTAATTTATAGGTCACAGTGCTCAGACATAATATCTAATACCATCCCAATCTACCTTATGGCTGCATGCAGAACCAAACATGGTACATTATCATAGTGTTAGCCTTTTACATAATACATTTATCCTCTAGACCAATGTAAATATAGAAATAAAATACTGATTCCAATACTTATATGAGTTGTTATGAAGATAATTTGTCTCATGAAAACTTCAAATAAAGAAATAAAATTTAAGTCTCACTCATCCCTACATGATGTCAATAAAACAACTTATTTTCATGAAATTGATGTCTACAAGTTGTAAGAAAAATCTTATCTGTTTACAAGGCATTCAGCACATTTGCGTATTTAGCTGTCTAATGTCTTTATTTCTTACCAGGTTGTCCTCATTCCCTGTGGGTGGGGACTATCCTCACTCTGCTCATGGCATTGTCAGTACTCAACACAGGGACTGGTACCTGCCAGGTGCTTCGTGAAGCCTTGTCGACGCTATTAATTAAGGAAGGGATAATTGAGAAACAGAGCAGCAGTGGATACTCACCAACCTATTTTAAACAGATCTATTATGGACCCTGATCCATCCCGTTTATTAGAAGAAAAAAAACAAACCTCATTGCCCTTGAGCCCATTCTGACTCCTAGCAACCACAAGGACAGAACTTTCTCCGTCATTTCCGGAAGCTAACTGTACACCTGTCTTTAGAAGCTCACTCTCAGGCCTCTTTGCCAGCCTTCCTGACTGTGGAAGCTGTCATTGAAACTTGTGCACAGGAACTGAACCCAGCTAGGTTGCAGGGAAGGCAGTCACTCTACCAAAGAATTATCAATATTCCCTTCTTGGCACACTCCTTAGAAAAGTTATTTTTGATTTATACGGGAATAAAGCAAATTGAAAGATTAATTTCATCATGAGAATATGGAGAAGAGCATCCACTTAGGTAAGGAGGCTACCGTGAACTATCCAATCCTAGCGGAATAGGATTTTAAGGAGGGGGATGGAGGAAGCTTGAAGAATAAGCCTAGAAACCATCAGTCAACTAAGTTCTGATTCTATCTCTGAAACTTATCCAAAACTAAGGTTTAAGCTCTGTGACTCTAAGGGTCTTTTCTGTGTCTAAATCTGATGGTTATGTGGGTCAGTAATCAAAACTGTGAAACTGTGGTGAAGTGAATTAATTTATGCAGCCCCTTTAGCCATGGCATTGTAGCTCAAGAAATGAAAGGAGGGACTGGATTAGCATGTAGAGGAGGGACTTGTTATCAGAAGAGACCAGTCCCTGGAGAAAGACACCCTGCTTGGCAAAGCAGAGGAGCATCAAAGGAGAGAATGACCTTCAATGAGATGGGCTGACACACTGACTGCAGCAATGACTTAAACCTAAGCACAACTGTGAGGATGGTCCTGGCTCTGGCAGTGTTTCATTCTGTTGTACAGAGGGTCGCCAGAAGTTGAAGCAAACCTGATGACAGCTCCAACACAAACAAAGTGCTGGTCTACCAAAGTGATTGACCAGCCTATGAAAAATATACTAAGGGCATGAAACCCTTGTGGGGTAGAATGAAGCAAACATGATATGCAATGCGTATAAGAGATTGGTCACTTCTCCATCTCATTAGGCGTAAAGGGAACAAATCTTGTAGGTGGGATGGTGATAGTTATTTTCCAGAGAAAAAAAATGGAAGTACCTACTTTATTTCAGAGAAATTTAATGCAGTGACAATTCCCAGCAAAGTCAAGTTGGATTTTTCCCCCAGTCACTCTTAAAGTAATAAAAAATAATTCTTCATCATTAAAACATTTTTAAGGATAACCCTGGGCAAAACATTACATAAAAGAGCATGTAATTCCAGTAAGAGCATTCAATTTAATGGAATTTAGTCCATAAATCCAAATGTAGATGATCCTATCTACACAGCGCAAGGCTGGCAATGATACTGGAGGTTGGAGATTACTTTGACAGGGGTAAATTAAATAGTGTTTTAATCCCATTTATTCCAAATTGAAAAATGTAAAAGGAGGTTCTATTATCCCTGACCATGTCAGGAATACATGGTATTATACTATACTATAATGTAATAGTATAATATAATGGAAAAAATAAAGAATCTTGGGGACCAAATGGTTCTCTGTGTTACTGTAGGTCTGAGGTGGCTGAAGCCAAAGGGTGGCCTGGGAAGCATGCCTGGATTATGAAACTGAAAATGGAGAACATGTCTGCACAGCTGTCGTGCAGGGAGATCGCTCCCAATTGGAGGCCAGAGGAAGAACATTCTAATGCCTCCCCATCTGGTGCCCCTTCTTAGACCATTTACAAGCTTAGACTGTGATAACCAGGCAGGCATCAGATAGACTGTGGCAAAATCAAGCTTGTATTTTTGAATACATTCACACCCAATGCCAAAAGTGACTGGAATAGCTGTGCAGGGATGCAGTTTGTTCATTAAGATGTGCAATAAAGAGTATATTGATAGTGTAATTGATCCTCTTTGGCTAAAAAGTAGAATAAACCCTCTATTTCCAAAGAACTGTTTGGGAAACTGAGGTGATATTTAAGAGGAACTCTTTAAATAAAGAGTCTTATTAATTTATATCCACTTACACTACTAAAAAAAACACTTCTTGGACTGCACATATATCCCAAGACAGATTTTTTTTTTTGCAAATATTTTTTCAATACTTGGTTTACCAGTCTTGGACTTAATTTTAAAAAAAAAAAAAAAAAAGGAGGGAATGTTGTCACAGTTACCAACTAAAATATTTTCTATTTTCAGTTTTGTCAACTGTGACATAATTTGTTTCTAAATCTGTTAATGAAATTGAAACCACTTTAAAGGTTGTTGAGCACTTTTAAAAATCACTTACAAAGATTATTCTTTTAAATCAGATATGATTTGCTACCTATGTGTGGAAAATATCCTGAGCTGGGACATTGGAGAACAAGCAAGGATAATACAATTTAGAAATTCAGACTGGAAAGAAAAACCTCCTTCATTTTCTGATAGCCAAAATCATTTCAAAATTGAATTTGTCAGAAACAGAAGCCAGTGCAGTGTGGACATTTTGACAGGAAAAGAAAAGACACAAAGTGGGGCTGGATTAACTCAGTTAGAGTATGAGATTAATTGGATAAAAGCCACTCTCTTGATTAAACCTTTCATTTGTTCTTCATTTCCTACAGGGTAAATGCCAAGTGCATGACTGCAAAAGACTATCTCGGTCTGCTGTGACTTCTCTGTGGTTTCCAATACCCCTCCTTATCCCTCTCCTCCAGGCTTAAGGAATGGTGGCAGCAGGACTTCTCTGCAATTCCGGAGCAGTTCCTTCTGTACTGCTTCACTCAACCCATCTTTCTGAGAGCTCTGATTCAGACCTCCCTGGAGGTACAGTCTGTAACCCCAGCAGGCTTCCTTGACCCTATTTTTATATTAATTACCTGCTAGTTTGCATGTGTTCTCCAAAAATGATGAGCAATTTGAAGACTAGGGCTATATTTTCTATTCTGACAAAAGCATGAATAAATAAAAGCATGTGACCTGGGCCTATCAAGTGTTCCAAACAACTGTTCCTTGAGTGAGTGAATGAATGAATGAATGAGTGAGTGAGTGTGATTGATCAGTGACTCAGAGCTCCAAAGAGCACCAAGTACTCCCTATGCCTGGTTCATGTCTTTGGTGAGAAATCTTTGTTTTCATGAGGAAATTGATGCCAGGTAAGAAGAAAGTTATCCTCCATAAAGGGAAAAGGCAATTAAACTGAATTGTGGGTAAGGAGCAGTAATGGATCAATAGTGTCATTTTTGTTTTAAAAGGACAGTCACACTTAGCCATCAAATAATTATAGGGACCTTTAAATGCTTGAGGTGTGATCATAAAGAAATGAAATGACTTCAATAAACAACCCATGAAAACCAGTTTCATTAACTTAAAGTCACATTTTTCCAGATACAGTTAATATGTTGCTTTTACAATTAAGACAACAGCTATAAACAACCCAACCACATACTTTCAATTTTCTTAGGGCCCAGTTATGTTTTAAGAGTTCAATAATACACACAATTTATGTTAGTAGAAAAATCTTAGTTATAGAACATGGAATAATGCCATGAGAAGAACCACAGAGATTGGTACTGGGATGCTGTGCAAATGGGGCTTATTTCTTCAGAAACCAAGCTGCCCTAAATATGCTGAAATTAGAGTTTTCAAATGACAGAAGACAAGTTTTATAGGCAACTTTACTCCTATAGTATTCTCAGCTGTATTTCCCAAGATCAGTCTGAACAGAAGATAGGGGGGTAGGAGTGGGGATGGTGAAGGGTACTGATGAAGAACTTAAATTGCTAACTTTTTCTAGTGAACTTAATGACCATTTCCACATCCTGCCCATTTCTTAACTTCTGCTTTGTATGGGCCAAACTTTAGAAAGAGATTTGTCCTTCCCACACACCCCTGACCTCTTCTTGCCCACAAGCAGAGCAAGCACTATAAAGCAGAGCATGACCCTCAAAGAACCACATCCGGGAACACTTCTGCCACCCCCCAGCCATTTCTGTTTCCTTATCTCGTTGTTCCTTAAAAGTTGTCACTAACCTCTGTTTCATCTTCCTTATCCTCTAAAGGAAAAACTGGCTGGCTTTTTGATTGGTTGGTTGCTATGATTTTTAAATACTTGCAGATTTCTGAGATAGAAGCACTCCCACTGTTCCCCAAACACCCACTCCTATTGAGTAGTTTTGGGCTCATGGTGACCTTAAGAAGGATTTCGGAGGCTGCACATCTTCGTGAGAGCTGTTCCCTCTCTTTCTCCCTTGGGCAACTGGTGAATTGAGTCACTGGCCTTAGGTCCAATGCTTATTGGACAGTGCAACCAGGGTTCTGTATTTCAACCACACTAGTAGTCTTTCTTCCTAAACAAAGTCTCTGTCTATCAACGTTGTTCTCATTTGACCACAGGGGCTCTCTAGGATGGGGGTTGGGGGGAAGAAGCCAGGGCAGTGAATGAGAAAGGAAAAATGGTTTAAAGAATTAACTCCTGCCAGCTCTAGCATTCAAGTCACAGAGGAAAAGACGAATTTAATCATAAAAGCGCTAAGTATATTTTCAGCTGGGCTAATGCATCTCCGTTTATTTCTAGTCTTTCCACCACTGTAAAAAAAAAAAACAACAATTCGAAATCAATTGTCCCATCTCTCTCCTCATCTTGTCATTTATCAGTGTCCCACTATCGAACTCTCAGCTACTTCTCCTTTGGATAACGAGTGTACTTTTTTAGAGGAAAATTATCTTTGCCCATTTTTTTTGTTTTGTTTTGTTTTTCAATCATTTTATTGGGGGCTCATACATCGTTTTTCACAATATATAAATAAGCATACTCGTCAAGCACCCTCATATATCCTCTTCTATTATTGTTCTCCAATCGTCCACCTTTTCCCTTAAGCCCCTAGTATCGGCTTTTCCATTCCTTCCCCTCTTCCTCTGGCCTCTCCTCCCCTCCAACCCTCAATACTTTATACATTGTTATTGTTTTGTCATATCTTACACTGCCCGACCTCTCCCCCAACCCACTCCTTTGATGCCCATCCTTCAAATAGGAGCTTGTGTATATATCTTGCTGTTGGTTTGCCCATTTATTATCTTTATCTTTGTATGGTATGGCAGTTATGATGGATAGGAATCTTAAATTCAAAATGATTTTTAAAAAATAATGTCTTTTATTGTTGTTGAGAAAATGCACAACAGGGCATGTACAGATTCAACACTTTCTACATTTATAGGTCAGTGGCAGTATTACAGTCAACAGCCATTCCTAACTTCTGCTTCCAAGAAACAACACAAATCTGAGGACAGGAATTGTTAACTGGTTACGTATCACTATTGTTTGGTTTTATGATGGTTTCGATTCAAGATTTCAGGTTTAAAAGGAATAGTATCAGGGATTTATTGAACCTCCATGGTTCCAGTCAGTGAGAAGTCTATTGGAATTTGAAATTTTCTCTCACATTTTCCACATTTTCATTAGGAATCTTTATGGAACCATTAATCAAAATATTCAGTCAGTGTGTTTTTGAATCCTGGGTCTTCATAGTGCACAACATACTCCAGTGGCCACACCAGAGGGGTATGTTGGGGAAACTCCATGAAGTGAACTAGAGTTTACCTCCAACACAACTATAACCTGAGGACTTAAGAATGAAATTACATAGGGCATGAAGAAACATAGGACAATGATACCAAGAGTATCAAATTGTCAGTAGGCGGACCAACATTGACCTACTACTTTAGTGCCCTACTTGCTGAATTTAAGGTCTGTATTTTTCTAGCAGACCTAGAAAAATTTGCATTGTCAGTAAATATTATTATAAGGTTTTCCTGATAATCAATGCCCATTGTTTGTAAATAGTGTCCGGTCATGTAAGGATTTATTCTGTAATAGTGAATAATTCAGATATTGAGATACAGATTAGCCTACATGTACTCACACTCTGTCCCTCAATATTGTCTTAAAACTTCCTACTATGGGCTCATCAATGACACTATTCGTAGATAATCCTGATGCTCCTGGGAGATGAGTGATAGGATTCTGTAACAGAATTTAAAATGGAGGCCTCTAAAGTGAGCCAGAAGCAGATAAAAAACATAGATTCAGCAATGGATTTTGGACCTGCACTTAATCCTAGCTCCAATCTAAGAACAATTAGTTCTTATGACATGGCCCTGCTTCGTGCTCACTCTCATGAAGGAAATGCAGAAGATATGGGTGCTATAGCAAAGGGTGGTGAAGAAATTAGATGGTGCCTGACTATCAGACAGCATAGCATCTGAGGTTTCAAAGATTTATTTCCAAATAAGCAGCGATCTAAGTGTATTGTCATCTAAGTCCACATAGAAGAAGCCCACCAACATCTGTAACCCCAGGAACGTAAAATATATAATACAAATCCAAAGGAGGGAATAGCATCATAGTTTAAATTGTGAGATCCTGGTTTGCAAAAGGCAAAGAACAACAGTGGAATGCCATAGGGAATATGCCTTCAGTGATTTCTCTCTAACCATAATAGAGGGATTGGAATTTCCTGGCTACCAGTCAGACAGTATTAGAGAGATGATCACAGTAGATTAAAATGGTAAATTTGACTTGAATGATCAATGCCCTGTCATTTAGTCTCCGGTCTGATGCACTTTGGGCTTGATCGGCTTTTAAAGTTTTTCTGTGTCTTTTTTTCTCTTATTCTTCTTCTATTGTAATTTGTCATCATGGGTAGTCTTCTTGAATTTTTGCTATGTGGTTTTCTATGTTTTTCCAGTATATGAATCCCAGGATGGATGAATCTACAGAGACAACAGAATAAGAGTTTCTAGGGGAAAGGGGGGCAGAAAAGGGAAACTGATATCACAGAGTTCCAAAAGGGGGGAAAAGGTTGAAACTGATTTTGGTAGCAATTCAACACTACTACTTGATGTGATTGAACTATGGAATGATATGAAGTCTGAAAAAGGAAAGAAAAGGCTCCGTGGAGGGACCAGGCTCCCGTCAGTTCCGATGACATGGCATTTCCTCCTCCTCTTCCTGACTTTCCTTCTGCTGTCTCAGTGGAACAGGGACCAATTGTTTGAGATGGTCACCAGCAAGCATTTATGATCCTAGGAACTATGGAACTGTGAGACGAAGTAGGGAGCAGAACAGAATGCCCAATGATGCCTTGTATTTATAAGCGAATGATTCTGAATTCTCAAGTCAGAGAGGGCAGGTTTTAGACCCTTCTCATTATTTCATCATCTTAGTTATCCCCTCCCCCACCTCCAGAATGGATATTAAACCATTTGCTTAGTTTTAGTCCATCATTTTAAAAGTCCTAAGTATTTTCGGTGCTCCCTGAGAAGTTGAGCTTATTATAGTTGAAGTTATTCATGAGTAAGATCAATAGCATAAGATCAATAGATCTGAATAATAAGGTCGAAAAGAGTAAGAAACAAATTTTCTTTAGTCTTTCTCTTCTGAGTCAAAGGTATGATCTCTTTGGCAGGGATGTATGAAGTCTGAGACTCTAAACCTGTTCAACTAATGCAACTTAAAGCATTCAAATCACTGATAAGTGTAGTTAGTGTAAAATTGTGTTGAAGCAAAAGTATTTTAAGGTTTTCCTTAAATGAAGAGATTTGGCCACTTTTCCACTAAACAAAAGACTGTCTGATTTTTAATCCTCAACTTATTGGCTTCTTTCAAAAGTACTTTTCAACTTAAATGTAGTATGATTTCCCATCAAATGAAATTCTATTATTGTAAACCCTTTCCCTGGCTCTGATAGTCAACCCTCAGAGTATGTCTGTTTTAGGCACCGCATCACCCCATGTAGAGTCCTACAGTGTGGCAAGTATCTCAGTGGGCTTTGGCCTGACTCTTCAGAAGGGGCCCGGGAGGCCTTGAGCCCCATAGAGAGGGCAGAGTCAAACTGTAATATCAAGAGCAATAACAGTTGCTGGGTGGCTGACATCAGGAGGCAAGGTATTCCCACAGTCACCAGGTAATATAATATCACCAAAAGTGGGTTGCTTTAGCTTGCTGGATGCCAAGAAAACCTTGAGGGGTGCTTAGCCACCCTGATTTTACAATCCAACCCATGTATAAAGTGCATACCCTGCATCAGCTCAATTTTATCATCGATTGTTTTTCCTGATGTTAAACAGATCTGATGGCTACTCTAACCACCACTATAAGGTTTTTTAACTAAAGAACACATTTTCCACAGCCTGTTCTCCATTTTGCCAGCTCACTGGAGCATTTTTGTGTCAACAAATCCCCCTGGGCTTTTTAGAAGTGATGGATCCTAAAAGATGTTTTCCCCACAGAAACCACAAGGTAAATGCAACAAGTAATCAATCTTCTGAGCAGCAATCAGGCAGCCACTTAAGGAACACACTACACAAACAAAATAATTAATCCAAGCACTGTCCCGAATAGTAATTAATCTAATCGGCTCCGAGTGATGTGTTTGTTCACTGTACACTATTTTGTTTCATAGTTGTCATAGTTAAAGGTGTCATAGGCAGTACAAATGTGTTAACCAGTTTAAAAGAATACTAATTTCTAGAGAAAAGTGTGACACAAATGTTTATGCAGTGTGGGATGTTTGTTCCTTTATTTCCAGAGAGGAGCAACACATATCAATGTCACCATGAAACAAAAAGGACAAAGGCTTTGAAATGAAGGAAGAAAACAAGAGTGACACTGCAAGCCATCAGGCACACTGGAAAAGACTTAAAACAATTGTACCACAACCTAGACCAGCGGTTCTTAACCTTCTTCCTGCCACATCCCTTTAATAGTTCAACTTGTAGTGACCATAAAATTATTTTTGTTGCTACTTCATAACTGCATTTTTGCTACTATTATGAATTGGGTAAACCCTGTGAAAGGGTTATCCGACCCCCAAAAGGGTCGCCACCCACAGGTTGAGAAACTGCTGATCTAGACCAGCAATTGCTTTCTGAGAAAGGGCAGGTACACCTAACAATAGATGACCCAATATCTTAGATAAAAAATAGACAACACCGAAAGACCCCCCCTTCTCTAATATCTCTAGTACACAAAAAAAAGTGGGAAGAGGGCCAGTGGATTTTCCAGGTAAAGGGTAATTCTGATCATTTGGAATAATTGGATAAACCCAAATTGCTTAGTAGCCCTTCTTTTTGTTGGATTCTCAGTTCAGCAAATTCAAATGTTCTCAGCTACTTCTCACCCTTGAACCTGCCCTGGTGGCATGAAGACTAGAGCTTTATTGGGGGTTGGCTGCCACAAGAGTAAAAAGGAATCACCAAAGATGGCATCTGCTGTTGAAATCTGGTCCAGTCGTATTATACACAGAGATGCTCAGAGTTCCTTTATTGTAGTGCAGACCCTTCTGAGGAACAGGGGCTTTCTGGAATCTGCAATTGGAAGCTGGGGGAGGCCACCTTGAGACTTTCTGAACTGTTTGGAGAAAAACAAATGAAATTAAGGTGGTAGGTTTCAAAGCCCCTGGCATCTTTTCTTTCTTTTTTGAAGCAGGAAAAAAAAATTGTAAAGAAGGAATTCTACTAGAAAGCACCAAGATATCTTTCCCTACAGGAAAGAAATTGAAAAGGTGTCCAGTCCTTTTTGTGGTGTTTTTCATACCTACACCCATTTCTAGTAATGATAATATTCTTCTCTCACTGCCTCTGTGATTCAACGACTTCTCCTGTCTGAGGACTGGGGTCAGGTCAGCACCAGAGACAGCCCTATCAATTTGACTACGGAAAACAGGAGTGGACATGACACAGGGAGCCAAGCTAAAGTTGGGTTCTAGCTGGTTAGATATCCTAATCTAGGGAAGCGAAGCACAGCCACTGCAATGCAGAGCTTACTCATTATGGGGACCCTAACATGCTGCCATGTGTTATCCAGCCAGAAATGAGTGTCTCAGTTCACTAGACCCAGGTAAAAGAAGAAGATGTGAAGAACAAATCCTAGTTACCAGCAAAACCCAGTCTGTTGAGAGAAGTAATGCTGTTTCAGAGTGGTATATGCAGTTCAGGCACTTCCACGCTACCTGAAACACTGGAGGTTTGGGTTCATGCAGAAGGACCGGAAGAATGGCCTGCGGGATTACTTCTGAAAAGAATTAGTCATTGAAAACTTTCCATCACCCACAGGGTCCCCATAAGTCACAGTCAAATCAATGGGCATTGGTTTTAGAGACATAGCGGGAAGTGCTGGGGAGAAGACCCAAAACAGAATGAAGAGCTGGGGGAGGGAGCGTTTCAGTGCTTCCAAGTGCCTGGCTAGCTGCAAATTCCTGTTACTAGATGCTAGTCAGCTTGCCTGTTAGACAAGCCTGTGCCTGTACTTGAACTGATTTCTGTGCCTTTCAATAAAACATTCCCTGAGCTCATACAGGAAAGAATGAAGAAAGAGCAAAATCTGGAACCAGGCACAATTAGCAAGGAGGAAATCAGTTAGCAAGCTTTCAAAGCACAATGCATTACAGAGTTTCAAGAAAAGACTGCAAACAAAGGCCGGGGTGAAGGAGCTTGTGACAGGAGACTTTCATTTGATTCAAAGACAAGCTGTAGAGTAGATATTCAAAGCCAGGTACTTGTCTAATGATGTAGATGTGTCAGTCACTTCATTCTTAGAACATCCTGTTATGAGAATGCTAATATCTTCATTTTGTAGATGATGAAGAACTGATGCAGATAGAAATTAAGTAACTGACTCAAAATGGCACAGCTAGAAACTTGATCAGTCTGGAAGTGAACTGTGAAGTCTGGTTCCAGAGCCTCCTTCTTAAACTATAGGCCTTTCTGGCCTCAATATTTCAGTATGAGCCCTTTTCTCTGTGACCAGTCCTAGATTTCTGAAGAAATTGGAACAAGGATGATCTAGGTGTAGGTAAATTGTGGAGGGAAAGTAAGTTTCTGACACTTATTCTTGGAGAAGTCTCCAAGTCTCCAGTCACCATTCACACATGACAACTGTCATTATCAGAAAGGATCTGACTTGAAAATGAATGTCTCTTTTTACCTCCTCTTTTCCCATAAAAGTCCAATGCATGTGTTGTTGAAAGTGGATAACCCAAAGGAATGCAATGCCGGTACATAAATACTGTGGGAACATTTCTTGAAGCATCTCAGTAATGAATTGTTTCGGGGGATGCTCACAGATGTTATTTTATAACAAAGGTATTGCAAGTGAGATGAATTCTAAAACTCTGGGTCAAATGATCTAAGATAAATTCATCCCCCTTCACCTCCCCAGGAATGCTTAAAGTCTTTAATGTGCTAATAGACACTCTGGATTTCCAAGAGTGCCTTATGTCATTTCATGTAAACTTAATTGACTACAGACCACCCTCCACCCCTTTTACAGGTAGTTTCATTCCAAGTGCATTTTTTAAAAAAATTATGCTTTGAGGAATATGCAAATAATAATTTCCTTTGAGATAAAGACTGAGTGAATTCATCACTCCCCAAACCAGCTTTCTAATTTTAGTCGACATTTTATTTAACTATCTGATGATGTAAACCAAAGTATTCTAAAGATTTTATAAGAAACAAAATACACACATACAACCACCTCATTGCAAGTCATAAAGGGAAAATATGAAAGTCCATACTTGAGCTATAAAGAAGCTTTGTCTTCCATATAGAAACCCTTCTGGACTTGGGATGTGACCAGAATAATAAAGCAGAATAATAACTGACAGGTTAATAAAACTGCTTATATTGTGATCGTCATTATAGATTCAGTGAACTCAATTTGATAGCCACAAGCAATGAAAAATGCTTGTCTTAAGTCACAGAAGACTTGAGACCAAGTGGGCAGTGGAAGTACGCATGTGTAACTTTCACCGCTTGGTAAGATTAACTCATTACCTACCACATCTGCTGCACTGACAGATTTGCTATGGGTTAAAAGGGACCTAAACCCTGCCAACCCAAAAGTAGGTTCACCACCTGCTTCTCCCATGCTAGACCCTGAGAATTGTCATTGTGCCATCTCTTTGAACTTCTAGGCAAATATGTAATACTGCTGCAGATACTCACTGAAGCATCGTGAATGGATCTGACCATTCTTATTCTGAAGTTCATGATCCAGATGGAAGTGTATGATTAGTCATGTTAGGATCACATTCCTGAGCCCTGTGTGCCAAGAGACTCTGAGAAGTTTTGTTTCCCCCTTTTGACTTTCAGAATATTCTATTCCAGTAGAATCACACCATGAAAAATTTCCTTCACACAGAAATGGGAACACAGGCAGTTGTCTAAACATAAAAATGACAAAGTTCCACTATAGTCATCAGGGACCATGTTGAGTGTCCACCACTAGTTCTGCAGGGACTGAAAATTTGGGCCTGCATCAAGAAACAGAGGTGGCAGGAGAGGTCAGATGAGTCTCATCTGTGGAGAACAGACTCTGATTCTGTTTTGGTTGTGTTTAAAACGGTGGCCTTCAGACAGAAATTAAGTGAGAAGAAAACAGCAGATTTCCTATTAATGGAGTACACAGCAGAGACTCTTTCTTTGACACTGATGTTATTTCTCCTATAAAGAAAGACCTCACCTAGGAGTAAGTCCGTCATCTTGTTTAAGTGCAACCAACAAAAGAAAGTTGACCACATGAACTGGAAAGAAGGCACAAAAACAAGCATTAAAGCAGAATCAAGCCCTTTGTTTCTGGGGAAAGGTAAAAGAGGGAGGTCAATGTGCCATGTTTAGAACTCTCTGGAAGTCACCAATAGACAGTGAAAGACAATACATCCTTCCAAATGGTCTAACTTCTCCCAGTACTCTAATGAAAATGAATATTAATACCACGTACCTACTCTATAGAAGCAAAAACTAAGTGCTAGGTGCTTAAATGTTTTAAGCAATTTGCATAAAGGTTGTACAATTCATATATAGTATAGAAACCTTGATAGTCTGACTGCAAATCCTGGAATCATCTCTACAAAATCCCCTTATCTTTCCTTACCCACCCCCCTCCTCCTCTGAATGGCTCAGTGGAAGCTATCTTCACATTCCCACTACTTGAGCGAAGAGTGACAGTGTCAGAAACCCACAGAAACAGTTCTACCCTGTTCTATAGGGACATTGTGAATGGAAATGAACTCCATGGTAGTACATTTCTAGACAGGATTGAGGGTGTTGCTGTGACTAATGGGAAGAAAATAACCCCCAGAGGCATGTGTAGACAGACAGCCTCAAGTCTGAGAAAAAATTTATAGGCTTCTTTTACCTCAGGCTCATTGAAGTCTTCTCAAATGTAACCAGTGAAAAATCAGGTAGGATGGCAGCTTCATTTCAAAATTCACTGGGTGTCTATGGTAATCATCACATCAATAAAGACACAAAGAAGTGGCCAGAAAGGAGACATGTCATTGTAGGAAAAACCCAAGGCCTGGCCCAGGCTAAGAGCTGCAATTCTCACGAGAAAGGAAGCAAGTGATTGATTTTACAATTTACACGTGATGAAAAATCACATTTACTATACACATGCCTATATTATCAAAGGGATCTTGGATCTTATGAAACTCATTTGAAAGCTCCTTTAAGCAGCCGGCTTCTTTATTATATTTAAATTTTTCATAACTTATTACACAGGAGTCCTGGGATAGCAAAATTGAAGAGTTCAGTGTCTGTAGGCACTATAGTAAAAATGTAGCATAAAGAAAAGTAATATTTTTAAGAGTGTAACGTAAATATAATAGGAAATTAGAATGAATGAGAAAAATTACATTTAAACCTAGTACTTCAAGATTTTGCCTACTACATGAATTCAGGTTTGAATGAATCTCCCAATTGCAATACTTCTCATAATAAACTTATCATAGTGTTTCTTTAAGAACAAATGCATTTAAGCATTCATATTCTCAAAAGAGCCTTCCGTGGCTTAAACAAATAGAATAGAAATTCTAATGTAGACTTTATGACATCAGCAAGTTAGCATAGCCCCCATGCTGTAGATAATTTTCTCAAACATAAATTTCTTATAAAGTCATAACTGGTCATTATACAAATAGGTATTTCTCAATGTTTTATAGCTACTATTAAGAATTAAACCACACTGCATGTAGCAACAAATTATATATATGTATATATACACACACACATATATAACTAACTTAGAGATTTGGAATTTACTGTTAAGGTAAATGAAATAAATTTGTTTTAATTAAAAAGTCAAAAATAAATATAATTTTATGTATCTATTCAGCTCTGTCTGAACTGGATTTTTCATATACCTCATACTGTTTCATATAACCACCTTTTGAGATAGGTATTATGTAGTATTCCCATTTTATAGATGAGAAAATAGTGACAGAATTTATAGCTGATTTATCCAGAGGTAGCTGAGTAGTAATAGAAAACTAATTCAGACACTGTTATGTGTATGTGATTACTATACTTCATCTGTAATATATACACATACCTTATATACATATATATAACATATGCAACAAAAATATTTTCCTTGACTATGCAAATACCAAACTAAAGCAATAAAATACAAGGAAGGGTTAAAAATCAACCTAAATAAATGTGAACTAGACTAAATGTATAGAAATGGTGAAAAGCAAATTAAATTTGAAAAAGCATCTCAATTTAAAAACTAAGCAGTGGGAGTAAGAGTAAAAATATTTTTTTTTCCTTAATAGCAGAGTCGGCTGATGGCTCATTTCATTGTGCGGCAATATTCTGATATTTCTCTTTAAGCTGGAAATGCCTATTTACCAGAATGAGAAAAATACTTACACTTATGTAAACTGCAGTGGTAAATTATGCATGCTCAATTAATCCACAAATACAGCCCAGGGTTTGCTTCAAGTTCCTGATGTTTAAGATGCAGGTGTCTGTATGATAATTTATCAACCCTCAGACTTACAGTCATCTATTCAGATTCGAAGGAAGCCTGGTGGGAGAGTAGTTAAAGTGCTTCCCTGCAAACCAGGTGGTTAGCAGTTCAAATCCAGGGGCTGCCTCAGCTGGTGGCAGGCCCAGCGCACGGCAGAGTCTGCTTCCAGAAAGATTACAGGGGCAGAAACTCTCCAAGGCTGCTGTAGTCTATCCTATAGGGTGGGTGTGAGTCAGAGTCAACTGAAAGGCAACAGATTTCAATATTCAGATTAGGCTAGTGGTGTAAGAAATGCTCCATTGATTCAAATGAATTACACAGATAGAGGTCGTCCTTCATCCCTCCCCACCACACAACTCATTTTTGAGAACCATGTGTGTGAAAGATGAAAACTTGAGAATATTTTGGGATGTATGTAGTTCTTTTTTTTTTTTTGGGGGGGGGGGTGGATGTATGTAGTTCTGATAAAGTACTGTGAGCTAACAAATCCAGCCGGTAATACATCTCCTTTATTTACTGCCCACCTGACTGGCTCACTCAGCATCAGCAGCAGGAGAAAAGATAAAATCTTATCACTGAACTGTGCTGACACCAGATGCTGTTTCCCTTTGCGTCCTGGGGGTGGGGTGGGAATGGGAGCACACTAGTTTCTTCAAGCTCCCGAGTGAAAAGTAAATCCCCCAGCTTGAAGCCTGATGCTCCCAGGAATGGTCTTGCAGCCTTTCCCTTGTTCCCCCACCCTTTCCTTTGTTCAGAAGATGGGGAATGGGAAAAAGGGAAAGGAAGAGCAGGGATAGAAAAAGAGCTCAACATATAACAATGTGGAGGACGGAAATAATTGATGCTTTAAGTACAATGATTCTGACCCTGAAAACTGGAAATATTGAAAGCTCTCACACAATGGCAGTTGTGTATTAGAGAATAAAAGGGGGTCTGTTGTTTCTAAAATGGAAGCACTGGTTTGCAGGAAGCAGCAGGTAATACGAGATACCTCACGTGGCATCAGGGAGATGAAGTGGAAACTATGGGTGCTTGGAGGGACATGTCAATAATCAACACGTTTTCATCTTTCAGAGTTGTGGGTTTCTGAACTTACAGGCACCATATATATGTAGAAGTAAATAGAAAAAATATGTAGTGCGAATCTTTTATTATTTTACCAACACATTTGTTTCCCCAATATAACTAAATGTATATATAATACCAATACCCATGTTTGTTGGTTCATATATATTGGAATAGCTATATACCTCATAGATAACATTAGTAATCTATAAGTTAGTAGCAAGTAGTATATTTTCATATATATTTATTATATCCACATTTTAAAATCTTTCAATAATTATTGTCATGCATTATTACAGCTAATTTGTGTCTAAGATATTTTCTTCTTTTCTTTTTCAGAGATATTTTCAAAGTGCAACTTTATTAGTCATTTAGTTTGGTTATTGCCAAATAAAATAACTTTTTTAACTAGCTAAATATTTATGTTTCCACTTTCTTGGATAAAATTCCTAGTCTTCTTGAGATTTTGAAGGTAAGTAATATATTTAAGGAGTGAGGATGTGACTGAATAGTTCTATTTATCGATCATCTATTTAACTCCCTATGCAATTTATTCACTCAAACTTACATTAAAATAGCAATTATAAGTGGTTATGTTAGTTATCTGGTACTGCTATAACAGAAATACCTCCAGTAGACGATTTTATACAGAAACTATTATTTTCCCACCATGTAAGAAGCTAGAAGACTGACACCAGCTCCAGGGGAATATCTTTTATCTTCACTCTAGTCCTGAGTCTAGGAGTTTCTCGGCACAGAGAATCATGGTCTAAGGTACACACCTCTATTGAGGGCTCTTCTTTCCTGGTGGTAGTCAGTTTCCTATGATCTCCACTCACTTGTCTAATATCATATATATCCTATGGATTTCATCCTTTCTCCTTAACACAGCCTCTCCCCACCCTCCCTCATTAACTTCAAGGGAATTGTTGTTGGTGTTGGGTGCCATCACGTCGTCAATTCCAGTTCATAATGACCCTAAGCACAACAGATCCTGACACTGCTCGTACCATGCTGGCCTCACAATTGTTCCTATGATTGAGCCCTTTGCTGCAACCACTGTGCAAATGGGCCTGTTGAGGGCCTCCCTCTTTTTAGCTCTCCCTTTACTTTACTGAGCACGATGTCATTCTCCAGGAACACACCTCTCCTGACAACATGTCCAAAGTATGGAAGAGGAAGTCACCATGCAAACAGTCACCATCCAAAGAGGTCCGCATTGACAAAACAGAATAATTGAATCAAGTCACAAAAGAGATCATTACATGACCCTGAGATTCATAGCCTCGCAAAGTTGATGCATACTTTGGAAGACACAATTCAGTACATAACAATGGCAGAGAATTTAAAAGCAAATGCCTCCATGTTTTGAACCCCAGCTCCCTTTCCTTCAGCCAGAACCTGTGGAAAGGAGGAAAACTTAAAATGAGCCCACTGAGATAAGCAATAGAAAAAAATGTTAAAATAAAAAGTGGAACATGTATGAGACCCAGAAAAGCAGAATTATCTGCGTGAATACCAGTTCTCACAGATTGTAATGCATTACCAACTTGATAGGTAATTATTCCAAATAGAAGGATCCCTGGTGGCATGGAAATTACACATTGCACTGCTAATTGCAATGTAAGCAGTTCAAAACCACCAGCTGTTCCCTAGGCGAAAGTTGATCTTTTTGACTGATAAAAAGAATTGCATTTTAAGGATATATCATAATTAACTTAAATAATTCCTATGCATATTAATTGGTACTATTGGTGATCTTTGTGAGCTTTAACAGTTTAAGAACCAACTTTTCTCTCTCCAAACTTGCTGTCTTTTCTAGAAATGCTCAAATTCAATTACATCATTGATGTTCCAGCAAGTATGAAGCCTGCACAGGAATAACTATAAAGCTACATGGAGAAACAGACCACATGGAATACCAATGTGAGCCAAAAATATTTTGTATAATTTTTCAAAGGAATAAAAGTCAAGTTCGCAAGCTACCAGAATTTTCAACAAACCCCTTGATGCTCTGATCAAGCCTTAGAAATTTAAATCTGAAATCCTCTGGCAACCTTACCTCTAAGTAATCAAAAGCTCACTTTCCCTGTGTACGTATGACACATTGACACATGGTAACCTCTTACTCCAAGGAGTTATTTCTTCTCAAATAAGACTTTTCCTTACTCTATTTCTTGGCTGCATTGAACCCTGCTGTATAATCTATCTCCTCTGCTCCCAACCCCATAATTTGGAAATCCAACAAGACAAAGCTACTTTTGAGCACATGCAGGTGAACTTTGGCAACAGTTTAATGACATCCAGAAGAAACAGTTAGTAGATGGGTTGGTCAATGGCTAAAGGTAAATGTCTGCTGTTCATGGGGAGACAGCATGTCCTACTCATTTTCAATCCAAAAGTAATAACAAGGAAGCATAGCAGCTACATCACAAGTATCAAAGCAAGGTCAGGATTCAAATAAGGCCAGCGTTTCATGTATGTTCATTTTGTAGCCCACAGATATGGAAAACAGGAACTTGTTGGTTGTTTTACATAAGCCATCTTATTACCCGGATTTCCATGAGACGCAGAGGCTGAATTGCATGCACCATGCCATTCATGGTGTGCAATGTGTGGTGGGAAGACTTTCTCTTCCCATCAATGTAAAAAGTGTGGGAGTAGGTGGTATTTACGTATTCTTTATATTCCTTTTATTAAATGGCCCACAGATCCTATATTGTCTCTGGATGTATGTGTTTTCTAAGACTGTGGTCACCTTCGAGCAAGAGGTCACAATTTCACAAAGTAAGCTCAGGTTTTAAAAGAAAGCATCGTAAACGGTTAGATTTTGCCTGAAAATACGTTCACAGTATCAGGTATCCCTGAATCAAGCCAAACATTCAGTTCGCTCCATGGAGACAGGATCATGTCCTTTGACTTTGAGACAAGGCCTGCATGGACATGTGAGAAAGCCAGCATACCAGGGAGCGCTGGGAGGGCAGCAGCCTTTGCTATCTTGTTGCTAGATTTCCTACAGATGATTTTTCTTTTTGTTCCGAGTTTCAGGAGGCATTGCTCACTGGGGAGACCCTCCCGACAACCCTCAGCATGACCCCCTAACTGTGACTTGTGGTTCACTTACTCTTGACCTCTCCACTGATGCCCTATTACAATGTGAAATTCAGATATATTCAGATATATGAGACTATCTATAGGTATCTTTTCTCTGCACAGTAAGCATCATTTTCACCCTTTACTCTGGTGCCCTGATTTGGCTGTTCCAGCCACGTTCACCCTTTGTATTGATGCCCTGACTTGGCTGTTCCTGTGGGTCTCGTGTCCAAAAACCCATTAGGAATTTATCAAAAGAGCCAATGTCATTATGCAGGAAGCCAGGGGAACTAGTTTGCATTTGATTTCTGGTTCTGATTGCATTACTATTGATTTCATATTCTCCAGCATGGCATGGGCTAGACACAACAGAGCACTGTATTTTTGAACTGTCCATCACAAATGATCTAAGACTTTCCAAAATAGTTGAGCATATGAGAGTTGAAGGACTATCTCCCATTCTGCAACATATTAAAATGGAGCTGAAATTCCTCAATCCACAAAAATTTAACAAGGACTTGCTTTATCCACTATAAAACCAGAGGTATTTTTTAAATGAAAAAAAATGTTCAATAAGGTTTATTTCCAAGACCTTTGAAATAATTTCAGAGCAAACTAAGAAAAAAATTGAAGGAAAAATTTGTCAAAATGAAAAATTATGGATAGGTTTTTCAACTCTTCACAGAGAAGCAGCGACAAGCACAGAGGGCTGATAAGATTAAGACACTTCATATAAGTTCTAAGTAACTGAAAAATGAGGACATTTCCCCAGTACGTGATAGTGATTTTTTTTAATGTTCCAATTTGTTTCCCCTGTTCACTAACTGAACAATGAAAATCAAAACATTTAATGTACTACAATTTTGCAAAGAGAGAAAGATATTTGAAGAAGGAATGCACTTTGGGGCAGGCATGCCCCAAACACAAAATATCTAACAATGGCTACCGGAGGTCCTCTGCCCAAGCAGAGGAGGCCTTTTCAGGACTAGACTCCAAGGTTGGCTGGAAGCAACACTTACATACTTACTGGCAGCATCTCAGCTTCGGGAATGTTCTTATAGGACGTCTTGGAGGATAGAGAATAAGTGAACAGGAGAAATAGTCTGTCTGCAACTCCTGGCTTAGCCATTTACTCTTGGTGTGAAGTTATTTCACTTCACTAAACATCAGTTTCCCAAAATGTAAAATTGATGGGTTTTTTTCCTTTGGTAGAGACAGCTCACCCCCCCACTACATTGATTGACAGTATCATTATTCTACAGCAAGAATTTTACTATCCTGATTGCAAAAGAAGCGAGAGGGTGGGGGACGTAGCTAAGGAGGAAGGAAAGAAGGATGGGAAGGAGGGAGGAAAAAAGGGAGGGAAGAAAGAAGGGAGGCTGCTATGTGTTTGTTGTTCCTGGGATTTAGTAAAGACACTTCTCTGTTGTGTCATTACACCTGACTCACTCTCAGTCACTACCATCCCATGGTTGATAGCAATATTACATATCTGTGCTACCCTGTAGTATAGTAGCCGCGTGTTGATTGCTGAGCATTTGAAATGTGAATAGCTCTGATGGCTTGAATTATTTTAAATTATTTTAATTAACTTGAGTTGAAATTCAAAGAGCTAGTAATCTGGGATTGTATAATACAGCTCTGATTGTATAATACATGGGCTGGACTCAGTTTCCCTCATGATTAGCTCTTGGTTTGTTTCATGTCCACTGCGAAGGAGAACTTTTGTTTTTCAATCACTTGTTCAAAAGAGACAGGTCTGAAGTCCTTGAAACCCATCCAATCACAACTCTCACTCAACCTTATCATCTCAATCTCCTTAAGTAGAGGGTGTCCTCCAAGTCCTGTTTACTTTGCAAATTAACATATCTACAAGTACTTGAAATTAGGATGGAGACGGTTTAAGGTGGATGCGTTATTCTGGCTATAAAGTGAGCAGACGTCCCACTTTTTAACAATTTAACAATGTCTCACGTCATTTAAAAATTAAAATAAACATATTACAATACTATTTTTGCATTCTATGAAATTTTTTGTTGCTCCACATAGACCAAATTTGTAATCAACCCCACCTCCACCCCCGCCCCCTGGTCAATGGTACCCCGCTTAAAATCTGGTCCCTTTCCTATAACATCATCTGTTTTGCATTCTATTTTGTCAGTAGAAGTTTGAACATTAAAAAATCATACTCATTTTAACTTGCTTTTGTATGGTCACGTCAATATCTGGGCTATATCTGAGTCTGTTTCAGATTGTTGGATTGTCTATTTAGATGGTGCTTTTGCCATTTTTGCCTTTTATTATATCTAATAAGTTGTTTCTATTGCTGATAGTTGGTTATGTTATATCAGGCAACAAAAACAGAGGCAAGCAGCTCCTAATGTCAGGGTTTATATTAGTCTGGTTAGAGGTTAAATTGAACTTAATGTCCATTAAATCCTCTTGCCATCAAGCTGCTTCAGACTTTCAGTGACTCAGGAGAAAGGTCAGGCTTTCTGCACATCTTAAGAGGTACATCTTGGAACAAACCCTCAGGCACAGTTCAAGCTTGTTCTTTTTGTTTGTTTGTTTGTTTGTTTGTTGTTTTTGTTTTTTTCAAGCTTGTTCTTAGGGTTGCGCTGAGTCACAATTCACCGTGAATTTGGTGCTTGTTTTGTTTTTACTAACACAGAGCACACCTGCCTCAGTGAACTTCCCTGGCTAGAGCTTTGTGGGAGCAGATCACTTCCATGGACTGGCTGGTAGGTTCTAACCAACAACATTCAGATCAAGCACTTCAACCACTGCACTACCAGGAAAATCTCTAGATATCTTTGCTATACAAACATGTAAGGGGGCACAGCAAAAATTTCATGGAAATATCCTATTATCTTGAATTCCATTTTTCTGTGAAATTTTTGAAGTCCCTGTATGTGTATGTATATGTGTACACATGTATGCATGAATATTTATGCATGTATCTACACAAAATATAATGCATGAACACACCTTAATTTTGAAAGTTGGTATCTTGTAGGATTGAACCTGTGACCCACAGTGGGCCCTGACAAGAAGGTCTGAAAAGAAGAGCATTGTTTAATATTCCCAATAAATCACCTGGCCTAGTATCTCTGGGCCAGGGCCTTCCTAAGATTACCCCATTGGTACAGCTTCCTTCCTCCTCTTTCCTCAGACTCAATCTTGTCTGGAGCACTCCCAATATATTTCTTTGAAGGCATAACCATTTTTGTCCCCAGTGCAGTTGAGTTTGCAAAGCTAGAAGGATACTGGAACAGATAAAGTCTTTTCCCTAGACGAATTGACCATTGATTTCAAGAAGGATACTGGGCACTCTTCACATTGATAACTCATTTCCTTCTTCTGCTAATGTAATGACCCAGAATGATAAAAGAATAGACACAGGTAAGGGTCCTAGATGCAGAGCACAAGAAAGTACAAGCTGGGGGAAGGAGAAGGGAGATATCTGCTGACATGGAATTTCTCACACTTGTGTTAGTCCATTCATAGCTTTCAGAAAGTCCTTAAAATTACCACGGACATTCGTGGCTGGTTCCTACCAGTTTATGGATCAATAAAAACCCTGTTGTAACCCGTAGATTTGGACCTGATCCAGAAGATAACACAGGACTTTGTGTCAAGTGGAGTGAGTGAGGGGGCGGGGGGTGAACTCAAGGTAGCCAGCAACCAACATTTATGATTCCAGGGGCTTCTGCTTCAGGTTACAATCGGAGGGTGTATCTCAGTCAGAGTCTGTTTTCTCCAGGTTTGGGGGTCATTTTCCCTAAATTCCGTCTGTAATAGAACCTTGCTTTTCAGTTGGCTCAACTTCTACTGGAAAGAACAGTTCTTTACCTGTCAAAGCTTAAACCTAGAGCCTATCTCTTGATGTCTGAATCCTGCTACTACCCAGGCTGCACAATGGTCTAGGACTCAGACACAGGCCAAAAGGTTGGCAGTTCAAACTCACCAACTCTCACTGTGACAGAAGGATCCAGCAATGCATTGCCATAAAAATGAGTGTTCAGCTCTGTCACCTGGGGTCACTATGAGTCAAAGTGGATTCTATGATCTCCAACAACGACTGCTATTGGTAAAAGCTCTGTAATGCCAGGAAAATTCCCTAACCCTTTTAAACTCTGCTTGCTGCATTGATACAATGGGAATAATTATATACAATGCTTAAATTAAACAGGGCATTGCAGGGCATCTCTCCCAGCACTGAGTGCGTGCTCCATAAAAGTTGGCCACTGTTATTTCCCAGGGGCAGTTTCCATGTGTGCATATCCGTAATCTTCCACAGGAAGTATCTGGCCTCCCTGTTCCACCTCTCGGGCTTGACACTACATGAACGGTTCTAGTGCTGACAATCCTAGAACTGCGTGCTGAGCAGCAGTCTCCTGATTGTAACCATTCATCTTAATTCAGTGGAGGATAGGGGTTTCTGACGATCTCTAGTTTCCACAGGAGCCAGCTCCTCTTGGGTTTCCATGCTGAATTGGGGGGCGGGGGGAGTGTTAAAGAGTAGGAAGAAGAGAGAAATAAATACTACCTGTCGTTTTTCAGCTGTTATCCCCAGGTCATGCCATTAACAGTCTACAACAGTTCTTTTCTCTGTATGGGGGAGGCGATAGAGTGCCTACTTACAGAATGACCATGGAGCTCGAAAGAAGTACTTGATGTATGGAGAACTGTGCTTGGCACAGAGTGATCACTTAATAAGCATTAAATGCATGTATCACTGACCACTTATAGTTGAAAAAAGGTGGGGGGGGACCTTTGTGAATATCTCCTGACAACCCTTAGTTCACTAAGCTATTAGATAAATAAGTTATACCTTATCTATTTCAAAATTTTACCCCATAGAAAGGTAAAAATCAATGACCCAAATGCCTGTCTTCAGGATATCGAGTGAGAGAAAACTGCCAGTAAGATGAGAGCTTCCCACCCTGGGCACGAATGTACCTCCTGCCCCCCAAGAAACCCCTGCACTACCCTGAGTGTAGGGACCAGGGAAGGGAGGTGCATGAAGTGGTTCCTATGACAACATCTACCCCCTAAACGCCACACCAAACCAGTGCCATTGGGTCACTTCCGACTCACAGGCACCCTGTCCGGGGTTTCCGAGGCTGTAACTCTGTACTGAAGCAAACTGACTCGTCTCCCTCAGGCACAGTGACTAGCGCGTTTGAACTGCCACCCTGGTCAAGAACAGTGCCCCACGTATCTGACAGCACAGTAAAGATGTCCAGTAAAAAGAATATCCCATAAAAGGGAGCACAAAGGTAACAGGGGGATTGTGTGAAAAGCAAAAATAATCCCACAGTTCCACTCATCCCATTAACCATATTAAACAAGCACAATTAAATAATTGATACATAGTCAAAATGTTCAGATAAAGTTTCCATAGCATGGGTACCCCTTAATCACTACACGTGAAAGCTGTCTGGGGTGGGATTTTCTGTTAGGCTCACAGAATAGTGAAAACCCATGATTGTCAAAGAATTCACTAAGAGAGCTTGACTATGATGCTGAATGTTTTCCAAAATGCCATGAGCACATTTCACTACCAATAAAGGATGCAATTTATCAATTGCTCAAATTGATTTTTCTCAGGAAAGCTCTTTTCTGGATAGGCTTTGAAAATGTACACACTGCATTTCTTCTTGAAACCATAATCAAGGATGCTAGCTTAAGGACCTAACCATCTGAATGCCACCAAATGATCCAAAGGCTACTTCCTACAGGGTACCAGAATTTGACAGACTTCACATGAAACAACAATTATTATAAAAAATGTTATGCTCAATGCGATTATTTTCAGAGACTCACAAAAACATAATAAATAGAATAGTGTGCGTGCTTAAAATGGTTGACTAAGTATTTGATTTCCTAGTAATGTGTCTTATCTTTCATATCCAAGGTCTTGCTGACTTATATTAACCTGAACTTAAAAGCTGTTATTCATAGCCCAGGTCTATATGCTTTAGTGCTGCCATAATCTCATATTGATGGACTTCCGGCAAGTGCATCAGTCACAGCAGAGACAACCTTCAAACAAGGCAAATAGCGTCAGTGGTCCTGGAAAGGAAATGCGATTAAACTGATAAAAAGTTAATAAAAAAATATATTATTGACCATGAAACTGTAAAAGCACACATTCTGGGTGGGGAGATGTGTGCATACACTTCAAGCTAAATAAAATAAGGTCCAACATTATGCTTCGATGTTAACTGTTCTGAACTCTAACCATTGTCGTTATCAGATAATGTCTATGCAATTGAAGGCTATCAGCACCCTTCATTTTGCCTAGATGATTACATTAGAAAGCATGAGGCTGGGCAATTTTATGTCCACTCCTTTTATTGATGCTGACTAGTAAGTAGGCAATCAATAGTGATTACAAGATGCAGATAATTCCAAAGAAGAAAAAAAATTAAATTTGGCCCCTCACTTCTCTTAACCATACAAATTTAATATCTTCAAGAAGAACAGCAGGCAGGATTTAATGAAAACAAACATACCATTTAAGATTCCAAATCAACAACAAAATTTATGAGACCACTTCAAAATGATTATGCATTTAAAAGGAGATTGTATTTTCAAAGCAACTGCTCTCTTTAAATTGTTAGCAAGATAGGTACATGGTGACACTAATTAGTGGGTAAGAGCACACAGGACTATCTACTAAATGAAAAGGGAGAAACCATGGAAGGCACAAGATTCAAAGCTTCTGCTTTCCATGGAAGTATCTAACAGGGAAAGTAAAACAAGAAAACAGGTTTAATCCAGGCCCCTATGGGATGCAAACAGCATTCTGTTGTGGGTTTTCACCTGCAGAGAATTCCTTTCTGCATAAAGAGCCCTTTTAAAAAAACGTTGTTGAATCAATTCTTACTTCTGTCTATACTATAAGACAAAGTAGAACTACCCTAGAGGGTGGAGAATGTTGTAAATCTTTACAAAAGTAGACTTATCTTGCTCCCATTCAACTGCTGGGAGGCACGGTCTTCAACCATTTGATTGACAGCTGAGAACTGAAATCACTGCATCACCTGGGTTCCACAGGTAACCCATATGTGTGGTTATTCAAGGTCAGTCTTGGCCTTCACTCATAAAGGCACCACCAGGATACAAAAGACCTGGAGTGCTTTCATAACTAGGAAGCTAAGATTTCTTATATAATACCTTGAGGCCACTCACCTTCAGTTAAGGCAATAAAGACCAGATGAGACCATCTTTGGACTTTGGTTCGCTCAGCACCAGGCAGTCAGCCAGAGCAGCTAGAGGAAGAGGGCTCTACTGTACCTTCTCACTTCAGGCAAGTCATCCTAAGCATAGATTGCCCACAGCTACAAAGAGAATGTCAGTCTCTGGGAAACGATTCACTTTGAGGATTCTTAAGGAAGGATGTCTGTTTTATAGAACTACTGTAACAAAATGTCATCTGCTGGATGGCTTACAAGGACAGAACCTTATTGTCTCAAGAGTTATGAACGTTAGAAGACCAACTTTGGGTAATGGCCAGTGTTGATTCCTATAGAGAGGCCTGAGGGGACTGGGAGGGGGTTCCATACCTCTCTACTAACTTCTGATGTCTCCTGGCAATCCTTGGGAGATTTTGGTTTGCCGCTGCATCTATTGCCATCGTTGCTAGAGCACCCTTCCTCTTTCTCCGTTCTCCCTGGCTTTCCTGCACTCTAGATGGAACTTGGGTCTATCCTGCTCAGGTTTTGTTTCATGTTAACAGATAACATCTTTGAAAATTCTATATCCAGACAAACTCACATTCACTAGTGTTAGGACTTCAGCATATTTTGGAGAAAGGGGGCATAATTCAATGCATAAAGAGAGGTCCGTCCATGAACTGTAACCCTTTCTTTGTAGCCAGATGTTACTTTGCATTCCTCTTCCTTGGCAATAGTGTGCTTTCTCAACTAGCCGGACATGCAAATGTAGAGGAACATCAGGCATTGAGAACCAACTAGCAGATTCTGAGGAGCGTTTCCCCCTCTAATCTGTGCTCCCATCAGCCTCAATGCTAAAGATAACACACAATGTTTAATCTGTTTATTTGTCCGCCTTTCTGAGTAAGCCACTGTAATTAAGCCAGGAGTGAAGTTCACAGAATTGTAATTAATTCAGTAAAGCACGATCATTTAATGAAAGTCATTATGAGTCAAAATCAACTGCACAGCACAAAATAACAATATCATAAGAGCCAAATAATTAGCCATGTGAGATGCATTAGTCCCTAGATACAATGAATACTTCCAAAGGGGAAAAAACCATCAATATTGACTCAAAAGACACTAAAGGAACCAAAACAAACTCACTCTCATTGCGTCAATTCAGACTCTGAAAAACTGTATGAAGCAGCGTAGAACTGCCCCCAGGGGATTTTGAGTCTATTAACTCTTTACAGGTGTAGAAAGTCTCGACTTTCTCCCTTTGAGTGGCTGTTGTTCTGAACCACTAATGTGGTTAGCAGTCTAATATAGTAACCCATTACATGAGTGCAATCTGTCAAAAAGACTCATAGATTTGTCATAAGAACCATCACTTGTATCAACTAACCAAGATACCTCCTACCTCCTACTGAGGTAGCTGTGATGGCTACCAGGGTGATTGTACTTTCAACTCTCCAGGTACGTTATGTGCACTATCTCCTTTTAAAAATCTACACAATAGAGATATGCACCTTTGCTTCACGGGTGAGAAAAGTCAGACTCAGAGAATGAAATGATTTGTCTTATATTTAACAGTGATCAGAAACCCACTTTCAAATTCAACTTTTCCTGATCCCAAATCCCATGTCCTTTCCTTCTCTCTGCAGTGTCTCTTTCACCACTGTTCAGCAATATAGGTCACTCATTAGTTAGGCCTCACAAGAAGCACCTCACATCATCCAAGGGTACCTAAATTCACTGGTATTTGAAATGGATGAATAATTATACCATGATTCCTAGTTCTTTAACAGACTAAGGAATAAGACTCACAACAACTATTTAATATCTGGACTCTATACATTCAACTATTAAATGAACAGATCTAGAAGCAATAACTCACTTTTTGCATATATCTTAATACTAATAATCACATAATATACTATTTGAGATGACAAAAATCCACTGTGGCAGATATTATTATTGGTATTCCAGTTTTATCACTATTTGTACGCCCATTCCTTTCTTGTGGTGGCTAACCTGTTGCTGGGATGCTGGAAGTTTGATTTCACCAGTATTTCAGATATAAGTAAGATCACATGGTGGGCAGGTTTATGGGGAGATTCAGAAGTAATACAAGTGGGGGACCTGGTGAGCTACTTCTTAAAAAGTTGACCATTGAAAACCTTATGAAAACTAGGTGAGTCTCTCAGGTGGGAAAGCACTGAAAATTCACCTAGACAAGAACTGCCTGCTCAGAAGAGAGTAATCTTTAAAAACATGGATGGAGTGAAACTTGCTGAGCCTTCATTTGCTTATGTGAAATGACCCCAAATTTGAAGCATTAGTTGCAAGCATCCATAAACAAACAGAGTGTGGAATGTGCTACATATGAATTTAGGAACATTGGAAATTGCAGGCTGAAATAGAATTCATAAAGGTAGCTGTCCTACACATTGCTAATCTGAAATGCAATGGTATTGGCAATTTTGATTCAGAAAATCACCTGATCTACTATGCCTGGAAGGACTAATTGAATCATGACTGTGTTTCCTTCAATGTCAAAAAAAAGTTTCAAGATCCATGCTGAAATATAGTTCTGTCAGTGATAAGATGACATTAGTTTGTCGAGAAAGAATACAGAATAATGTGATTACTATTCAAAGTTAAATCCAATCAGTTAAAAATATAGAAATAGAAAAATTTTAATAACATCTTCAATCTGAAATTATCAAGCCTACAGTCAATATGTATTATAATAACTGGGAGTTAGAATATAAAATTTGTAAACAAAGAAGAATGATTAGTGGGGAAATATGGCCTTAGTTATGTAAGTATTCCAAAGACCATAAGATAGAATTTTACAAGACCAAAATATGTTCTTTGGAAATATTTTTTTCAAAAGCAGAAATGGTGACTATACTCAGGGAAAATACTAGATGGAAAATATAGGAATAAATTTTATTACATGTGTGGAAAGGCAATTTAAGAAACTCAATACCATCAGTCAGAATGAACCCAGTGCCCATCTGTAGACAAATCAACTGCCCATCTGTAAGTTCAGGTGTAAGCTGAAATGAGCCAGGGGAGGGAAAGTACAACCTTGACTGTAACCTATCTGGATTTAGAGAACATTTCAAAAATATAAATAGCATTTTGAAAACTAATGACCCAAGGCTGACGAGTTGTGGGATGACCTCAAGAACATGAAGAAAAAAAAAGAAAAGGTCATTAAAAAGGTGGGGAAGCATGGGGAAACCCAAAACAGATGTCAGAAGAGATTTTGAAGCTTCCTCATGAAGCCTAACTAATAATAATCTGCTGTGAAACTTAGCTAAAGTAAGTGGAAGAAAGGTTGAAGCAGCAGAGCTGCACCGAAAGGGCCACTGGAATTGACAACGTGAAGTATTTTAGAAATGTGCAGACTTGGAGTTAGAAATGCCAAAGGAAAAAGCACACTGGGATCCCAGAATAGGCAAGGGGCCTGGGCCCTCCATGAACTGGTCCCTATAGTCTACCCTGGATTATGGTCTAGAGTACAAGAGGTCTTAGTTTTCAAGGTGAAAGTGAGGAGCTGAAAGCAAGGGCTCAAGTGGAAAGCAAATATTTGGAAAAGGATGGCCACAGGTGTCCAAAGGTGCTTGACACAAGGTATGGATCATGATAAGAGCTGTAGAAGTCCCCAAGAAAATGACTTTTTTTAATTGTCAAGGTGTGCACTGAGTACTGTTTTTCTGAAAAGGGGAACCTTTTCAGTTTGGGAACCTATGCATCAGACACTCTTCCAGCTGAAATATACAGAGAAGGTACTCATGCCTTCAGTTGAAATAATGAAGGCAATCACACGTTGTACAGTAGAGGAAGCATCCAAGTAAGCCTATAAGAGTGCAAGGAACCACTGTTTCCAAAAGAATGAGTTAACATTCCATCAATTTAGATGACAGGCCATGATCAGGAAGTGATGGTATTGAGGAAGAAGTCCAAGTTACACGAGGCAGCATGAGGCTTCAGTAATTGGTTTACTAATTTTGAACGTTTCCACAAATGGACACAATGATGAATGTATTCTCTCCTGTACATGAAGAAATTTGGAAGAGGTCTTCCTGGCCAACTGATTGGAAGACAGGTGATCCAACAGTTATATAAATCATTTAAAAATATCACTAATATCAAACTTAAGTAATGTCTTGCTTAAAATAATGTTCTAAAATGGTGGTTGCAACAGTACATTGAGAAGGATCTTCCAGAAATTCAAACCACATTCTGAAAAGGCAATATCATTATGAATTTCAGATGGATCTGAAAGCAAAAAATACCAGAAAGATGTTTACCTGTATTTTTGTCTATGCAGAAGCATTCAGCTGTGCATCATAACAAATTATAGAGAGCATGGGGAAGAATAGGAATTCCAGAATGTATAACTCTACTTGTTATATCTGTTATCTCTATTAATCTGTACAGAGATGAGAGGGAGTCATTCACAGAGAATAAGGAAGTGCTGTATGCTTTAAAATATGGAAAAGCTATATATTTTTTCACTGTAGTTATTCAATCTTTATGCTGAGCAATAATCAGAGAAGGTAGTCCATAGGAAGGTGTGTTCAGCATAAGAATTGGAGAAAGACTCATTAACAGCCTGTGATATGCAGATGATACAAGCCTTGCTACCTGAAAGCCAAGAAAAATGTAAAATGTATTGAGGAGAGTGAAGGACTACAGTCTTCAGTATGGTTTTCATTTCAACACAATGTAAGCAAAGCTCCTCCAAACTGAACCAATAAGCAACATCATGATACATGGAGAAAAAAACCGAGATTATTAAAGGCTTTGCTCTGTTGGAATCCACAAATCACCGTGCGTGGAGACAGGAGTTAGTTCAAATGACATCTTCCATTGGGAAACTCTACTGCAAAAGACCTCTTTTAAGTTTTCAAAAGTGAAGATGTACATCCCTTTGAGAATGAAGGCCTGTCTCAACTAAACCTTGGTATTTTCAAGTGCCTCATATGGAAGCTGAACAATGAACAAGGAAGTCTAAACATATTGATGCACTTGAATTATGGTGTTAACAAAGAATATTGAATATAGCCTGAGCTCCCGGAAAAATAAACACATCTGCACTGGAAAAAACACCACAATAATGTGCCTTAGCAGGGAGGATAGAAAAATTTGATCTCTCACACTCTGGATATGTATGCAGAGGTACCCATCTCTAAAGAAGGACTTCAAAGCTAGTAAAACCAAGGATTGTTAACTAAGAGAAAGACCACTAGGGGAAAGCACAGTCATGATCTCGAGGCTGTCTCATGGATACACAGTATGCTGCTCTGATGGGCCTTGGGTTACAAGGTGGTGAACCAACTTGGCTACACCCGAATAGTTCTATTTTAAAGGTCAGAATACATACCTGAGATTAAAAAAAAAAAACCACGAGCACAAAAAACTGAGAAAATAGATGTCTAGTTAATTAATCTGGCTAAAATGTGCAAGTTCAAAATTCAGACTTTGACACTTGGGGCTCAATTTTTTCAGAACACTTTTGTGGATTTAGCTCCAGCTGCTCTGTACCTACTTTGTGAAATATCTCCCTGGTTCTTCTCCTAGAGTCCTCACAGATGCACCAGACTGAACAAATCCCACCAGCGATGTGGACTTTCTAGACCTCTCTCTGCGGCTCCCACTTCATTAGGAAACAGACTGGATGCTGCAGTCAAGGGCACCATGGTTTAATCTATGCGCCTCATGATGGGAGAGGTACCTTTTATCATGGTCAGTCCTGAGCTTGTCTCAAAATAAAAAAAAATCTCTTAATGGCATTTACCTTGGGATCTTCACTTACATAATTATTTCAAGTTGTTTATAAAACTAGTACCAGAAACAAGTACACTAATGAGGAAGTGGAGGTGGAAGGAGACAAGAAAGAAGAAGGAGAAATGGCATGCCTTAAGATTAATGTAGTCACTAATGATATTTCATACTCTGTTTCTTCAATGTGCCTATGGTATCTCAGTGAAAAGTTCTAGGACTAGATTTTCTCAGTTTTACAAATAAACCAAATTCCCAGAGACTGGGAACAGTATTTCTAAAGAAGCAAATGCTGTTCTTGGGGTCATTACCATGTTCCCATGGGCTGACAGAGCAGAAAAACACTAAGAAAGTGCCTTGTCTTTCTGTGGGAGAGAAACCACCACGTGACCTCCATTCGCTCTCAGAGGCTCGTCGTCCTTTCCAATAGAAGTCACAGTCAATGCAGAAATACACGACAATGTGACTTAAGTGAAGTAAACCCTTGGGACTCTAAAGAATATTTTTAAGACCCCAACAATCTGAAAAAGTTTCTGCAAACTTTCATGACAAAGCAAACTTTTTAGAAATGAGAAGAAATGATATTACAGAGATCAGCTTCCCAACTCCCCGCAGAACAGCCTAACACACGGGCACCTCCACCCCTAAGCCTTTTTCCAATTGCTTTTATTTTATTTGTGTCAAAGCAGAGCCCTTTATAGAAACTCTCATTTAAAAATAAATGGGAACAACTTTGAAATGTACTAGACACATGAAAAATTCTTGCCATCTACATCGGTGGCTTGAGGAAGGCAGGGTTTAGGGGCTGAGAGAGCTGCCAAGGAATCCTCTCAGTCCAGCTTTTGCGCGGCTGCCCTTTCTTTCCAGGCACGATTGAGAAGATGGCATCAAGGTCATATCGACGGGGCGAGAAGGCCAAGGCTGGGTGGCAGAGAATGGGCGAGGACAGAGCCCGCTTCCCACACTCATTAGGAAATGGGGTTGCCATTCACAAACCCTCCTGGGTTCCTTTAAGATTCCTATGCTCGCTGTAGTCAGAAGTATCCATTCAAAATAAATACTTCTGAACTTGACTTAACTTGCTCATGAGGCACGCAGCTTCACTTCCCCAGAGCAGCATGTAGCAGGAAGTCAGTCCACAGCCTAACGGCATTTGCATCGGTTTTCCGCTTGTAAGGGAGGTCCTTGCTCCACTGGAGAGCAGCTATGGAGATGTCCTAAGCCGTGGTCAGCGCCACCAAGATGCACGGCTAAGCATGGCGAGTACGTCTGCCAGGACTCGGTTCATGACAACCCTGTGTGAGGTGCACATGCTTGGCTCAGTCATAAGTAGTATCGACTGGAGCTCCACATTGGCCAAACATGCTGTTTTGAGTTGATCCCGAATGTCGCACTTCATCAGAATTAGAAAACACGACTCCTCTCTAAAGAGTCCTGGCGGCACAGTGGTTCAGTGCTTGTTAAAAGGTCAGCTCTTTGAATCTGCCAGCTGCTCTGTGCCAGCAAGCCGTAGTCGTCTGCCTCTGTAAAGAGTTCATTTGTAAACCCTAATGGAGGCGTTCTCCGCCGCCTTATGAGCGGCCTGAGTGAGAATGCATTCGAGGACCCACGGAAATAAGACCACGAATCGCGGAGCGGGCCGCCCCATCCATAGCAAACGTGACTCTCTCAAACCTCAGCTTCCTAATCTATAGAATGCAAATAATAACACTCTTGCCTTGTGTGTCTGTTATGAGGTTACCGTGAACCGCTTTCCCCAGGAGGTGGTACGTGGTAGCTATTTGGTTTATTTTATTTAAAACTGTTGTTTCTCCGCCTTTCAGAGGAGATGTACTGGTTTCCAATGCCTGCAGTCACCCAACATGAAAATGGTAGGCATGCTTTCACAAGGGTGAGCATGTGAAAGCATGTAACCTCTTGTAAACATGCTAACAGTTTAGAAAAACCCCAATTAGAATTTCTCTTGATATGTTAAATAAAAAAATTGTAAACAGTCTCCTCACACAATAAATTGATAAGCGCATAGATTTAAAATGATGCCATGGTGTAAAGAAAGCACTCACTGGATAGTCTTCAATGTTGAAAGAGATGAAGAAAGCAAGAGAGGGAAAAGAGTAAGAGACTAAGGTGTAGATTCAAATGAATCTGTGGTAGAAGAATGGAAGTTTGAGCTGTCTTGGAGCTGGAAACCTGTGTTCCTGCATTTTCTTTAATAAAAGAATCCTTGTGATGTAGTTAAAAGTCTTCAACTTTCAGAATAGCTTATGTGGCTTACCTGGTACTTATGTAAGACTTGAACAAAGACAAGGGAAGCATAGATGATTTACTATACAGAATTCATGTAAATAAGTATTATCAAGCAAACCACTCAAGCACATGTTTTCATTAATCAGTAGTTTTTTAATTCTGTCTACAGGTAATTCAAGAACTAATTAGCATCTCTGAAAGACTTTGAAGGGGGAGGACTTCACATTGAGAATGTTCTGTCGGAACTCAAGTAGGATAAAGGGTCTTTAAATAAGCCTTAATAAAGAGTCTGGTATTCCGAAGTAAAGTTTACCACCACACTGTAATGGAAGTTTTCAAATACTTAAAAACATAATTCCATGTTTATCTGGATTGCGAGAAGAGAACACGTGGTCATCATTTGTTTCAGAAATAAGGTTGGCCAAGAATTTAAACATATAGACACAATCTTGGTTTCTTTGGACTCTTGTTGGAATAGTAGCAACAGATTTGTTCCAGAGGCAGTAGAATTAGTTAGGGAGGAGTGACTCATAAAGAGGGAATAATAAAGATGAATATGCCTATTTTAGGGGTAGCCAAGTGGATGCTATGCAGAGCAACCTTCAGTTCGTGGGAGCTACACGGACAAGCCTGCAGTGGACTGCAGGAGCCCGAACTCCCCTGCAGCTGTGTGAGAATAAGGAGGGCCAACATTTACTGAGCCTCCCTCTGGGTTAGGTGCAAGCCTGGGAGATAACGACCACTGTTTGCCCCAATGTATCCTAGGCTGTAATCTATACAGAAGCAGATCACCAAGTTTTCTGTCCCGTGGAACCACTGGTGGGTTTGGATTTCCAACTTTTCAGTCCATAGTCAAACTCTTAATTGCTGCCGGCCAAGGGCTCCGTCATTCAAGGAGAGAACAGGACTTTCCCTCATGACCGCATCAGCAGTTTTGAAGGGTTGCAATAAATGTGGATAATCATTGGTACTTCTCACCAGCTGAGCTGAAATGCCCAAACTGGTTTGGAGACACCAGGAGCAGAGGCAACTTCCGAGACATTGTATGTCTCCAGAGTTGGCCCCGTTTCCATGGAAAAGGAGGGCATGCCAGGAGAAAATCCAGGGACAGCTGTGTCGGTGTAAAATAAACTCTCCTCAGAATTTCTGAGTGAGAGAATGATGGGCGTGTCTGTCCCCATCAAGATGTACAACCTTGCAAACCCTAAGGACCAGTTCTACTCTGTGCAATAGGGTCTCTGTGCGATAGAATCTACTTGATGGTAGTGGGTTTGATTTGGATTTGGGGACAAAACTTAGGAAATATTCTAGGGATGGAGTCATAGACAAGTGAATGGGTAGAGAGAGAAATAAGAGGGGGCTTCAGAAAGCCCTCCAAAAATTCCATGATCTTTTAATTCCATTTTTGCATGAACTTCTTATAACCCCCTTATACATGGTGACATCGCATTTCACCGAGGCTGATGTAGCCTGGGGAAGCTACTTCAAGAGCCCCTTTGAGGAAAGATGTCTTCAAGCCTTTGTTCGCTGAACGGGGGCTAGCATGTTCCCCCCCACCCCACTCTGCTGCTTTGTCAAGATCACGTGAGATGCCAAGGAAAGTGAGGTGATGAGAAATATATGAGGGTAGAAACCTGCCATGTGTGTACCTGCCGGTTTGAGCTGTACACCTGCGCCTAATTTCCCCAGAGGCATGTGGATCTACATGAGTTTTATTCTTGAGGAATAACATTAATGACAGTATGCCTCTCTCACACAGGGAGAGACCCGCACAAAAAAAGGAGCATGAATGTGGCATTTATCTTCAGACACAACATCCTACTTCCCGGCTGAGTTAATGATTATATTTGAATGGCAAGGAGGGAAGAAAGATGTAAAATTGCATCAGATTTAGCATTTAACATCTGAGATCAATTCAGTCAAATTAACACTCAGAAGAGTACACGGGGGCATCGTGGTGTTTTTGCTGTTGTTCTGCAAAATAAAGTCATAATAGTAGGTCCTTTGTATATACATATCACACAGGTAAGGGGTCCTTGGAGGATTAGGGCAAAATAACCTCCCATCAGAGGTGAACGACCTAGTGACAGATGCACATCAAAATGACAGAGTAGCAAGCCCTTGGGTTAGCCCTACTCTGTTACAGATGATCTCTATTAGCACAATGTATCTTGATAACAGCTCACAACAGCAATATTACATGCATAAATATCATTTTCATATGCTACCAAATGCATAAAAAGTGACTTTAAAGACAAAAGACAAGGATTCAGATCCCGCCTCTGCACACTCACAAGTTGCATACCTTTGGGTAATTTGTTTAATTACGCCAAGTCTTGTATTTGTTTATAAAATTACTGATGCCTCCCTGTGTCATGGGATTCGTGTAAGGCTTTGTAGCAGAATGAAATGACTTGGCATGACTCTTGTATCCACAGCGTTTGGTATTCCGATCAAATGAATGATAGAAACATTGAAATAAAATGTCTGGGACTCTAATGCAGGAAGCAGTTAGCGTTGCCATTTTGCTAGGGATAACCTGAGCCACTGCAGAAACAGGATCAGGAGACTCGGACAACCCTCAGTAAAGAAGAACCACAGTGGAGCACAAATGAGATCTGCATGTTAAGAGGTGACAGTGGCAAGAGAGTTCATGGAATGGAGTGGCAGGGCCCACAGAATGGGTACAGCAGAGTGTCGCTCGGCCAGGGATTGGCCTACAGGGTGGGCTCCCCTTCCAGCATTTGCCGGTGCTAAGGGAGATTTTGAACAGTGGACAGAAAAGTACAGAGGCTGTTTTTGCAGCCATTGAGTCAAGCCATCTTCTGGTTTTTGTCTTCTTTTTTTTTTTTTGCTGCCCCTCTATTTTACCATGCCTTATCTGATTTTCCAGGGACTATTTCCTCCTGCTAGCAAGTCAAGTGGCATGAGAGGAAATGGCATGAGAGGAAATGTTGCTCTCCTGGTCTGTAAGGAGAATTCTGTTTTTACCCCCTGCATTAATTTTAGTTTTCTATTCTATTTTTTTTAGTAATTTTGTGTGTGAATTTAAATTTCAGTCCACCAACTCTGCATTCAACAACTCACACTTCCATGTATTCTGTCTTATCCCCCACTCCTGATTTCAGTTCTCCTCGTTATGGACCTCCATCCTCCCTGTCACCCAAATTAATACCTGTCAGTCTCTATACCATCACCTTTCCACTCTTCTTCACCCTCCTTTTGGAATGTCCAAAGTCTAATCCCTTTGAAATGCAAGCCTCTGTCTTGCTTTTCATTCTTGGAGTCGTGGCCTCACGCAACAGTTGTCCTTCGGTGACTGATTAACTTCACTCACTGCTGTGGTCTTCCGGTCTATCCACCTCACAAGGTCTTTTGTGATTTCATCCTTGTCTTTTTTGTTTTGTTTTTGTTTGCTTCCATATTGCTTCACTGTATGTTATGCATCAGATGGTTGTTGTTTTTATCCATTCTTCTACTATTGGACACGAGGCAATAGAAAACGCCATGACTTGTGTCAATAGCACCGTAGTCCATCATGTAAGACCCTTGCTCTTCAGGGCTCTGGAGAGGTCTTGAGCAGCAGATGCGCCTCATGCAATGTGTTACGGTCTCTTGACTGCTGCTTCTCTGAACATTGATCAGGGTTCCAAACAAGACAAAATCCTTGAGACCTTCCACCTTTTCTCCATCTATCATGATGTTACCTATTGGCCCATTTGTGAAGAATGTGGTCTTCTTTACGTGGAATTATAATCCATACTGGCCGATGCATTCCTTGATATTCATCAGCAAGTGTTTCAAGTCCTTCTTTGTATATGTATAAATCACTTTATTGGGGGCTCTTACAGCTCTTATAACAATACACACATCAGTTTTATCAAGCACATTTGTACATATGTTTTTATCATCATTTTCAAAATATTTTCTTTCTCCTTGAGCTCTTGGTATTAGCCTCTCTTTTTTTTCCCTCCCTCCCCCATCCTCCCATCCTGGCAAACCCTTGGCAAATTGTAAATTATTAATATTTGCATATCTTACACCATCTGCTATCTCCCGTCACCTATATTTCTGTTGTTCATTCCCCTGGGACTGTGGCAGTGGCGGAGGCAGCAGTGGCAGCAGTGGTGGTGGTGACTGTATGCCAAACATTGAATCGGTTCCCCCTTTACCACCATTCTACCCCCACCACTCCCTTATTCTAACGGCATCGCTCCTCCCATTGCTGTTCCTTTGGCGTTAACTTGTCCTGAATTCTTGTGTGGAAACCTCTTATCTTTATCAGTGTACATGATGTGACCTAGCCAGATTAATAAGGGATTGTGATATTAGGGAAACAGAAGGACATTGGATCTCTATTCAAATACTTCCTTAATGCAAAAACACTTTGTTCTAATAACCTGGCTTTCTGTGATACTCACCTTCCCAACACGCTTGCTGAAGACAAAACGTGTGCACAGGAAAATGTGATGAACAAAGCTATTACAAGATAAAGCATCTGGGGTCTTGAAGGCTTGAAGTTAAACTTAACCAAGTGGTCATCTAGCAGGGAAGCAACGTAGCCTGTATGAAAGAAGCTCACCAGCCTGTGTGATCACAAAATGTTGATGAGATCAGGTTTCCGCATCAGAAGACCCCAAACAAACAATACATTGAAGCGAAAGCTGGGGATCAGAGTATAGACCCAAAGTCTATCCGTAGACAATTCGACATCCCCTCACAGAAGAGTCACAAGTTCTTCTAAGGAACTTTTAACATCCAGGCACCATTCTTGCTGTACTTTTTCCAAGAGAGACTGGTTTATTCTTTTCAGAGTCTTATGGTACCTCCAATATTCCTCACCAGCATAAGCATTCAAATATATCCATCCTGCATCGGTCTTCTTTATTCAATGTCCAACTTTCACATGCATATGAGATCGTTGAAAATACAATGGCTTGAGTCAGGCTCATCCTTAATCTTCAAAATAGCATCCTTGCTTTTTTAAAAGATGATTGTGTAGCAAAGTTGCCAAATGCAATGCACTGTGACCTGTTAATTTTCTTAATAAACTTTATACTCTTGACAACTGAATTGTCTTTGAGTTCTGCTTGGCCATTACAATGGATTAGTGAACCCCAGCAAAGAAGTATTATGCTGTGGAGAGTCGTTTGGAGTCAGAATTAGGTAAAGTTAGGAGGTTAGAGGCAAGTCTAACCTGCAACCCAGGAATCATTCTTTGGCCAATGTGCAGTTGTGTTTCCTTTCCCCTTGTGTAGGCAAAGGAGGTCAGATACGGTTTTCACATCTGTTTTGCAAATTTGTATAAGTCAGAGTCTCTAAGTGGTGAACAGAGTAATTTCTCAGCTGCTAACTTACAGTTCAGAAGTTCAAGTCCCCCCAGAGAAACCTCTGTATAAAAGTCTGGCTATCTACTTCTGAAAAATCAGCCATAAAACACTCCATTGAGCATGGTTCTGGTCTGACATACAGGATCACCACACCTTGGAATCATCTGCACAATAACTGGTAGTTAGTTACATGAGGAACACTTAGGGGCACTCAGAAAGGCAGCTGGCACACAGCGTGTCTCTATAGGCCTTTCACGTGTACTTTTTCGGTAGTGGTTATGTATGAAATTAAGATGTTATGTAAAAAACACCTAGCTTATTCAAATGTGTATGTCAACAGATTGATTGATTTTAAGTTTTAAGTGTTTCATTTTAGTTTTCCCCTTACCAATTCTCAACTTTAACTTGAAACATTTGAGAACTTCCTGAGCTAGGAAGTTTTTGCAATGCATCTGCTTCATAATCTCATGTATAGAAATACATAATGTGTTGATTACTTCCTTGTGCCATGCTCTGTGCCAATTTGCTTTTCAGTATTTAATTGATTGTCAAAAAAGGAGGAGACTACATTTTACAGCCTCCATCGTTCACGGCTAATCAAGCACTTTAGCAGGGATTCATTCCTAGATCATCGGAATCCAGAGTTGTGGTTGGACTCCTGCTCCACAGTGTTGCTTTTTTTTACTGGTACTATTGCTGCCACCACTGAGTCAGTGCCCAAACTCGTGGTGACATTCCACAGGAGGTGAACCTCTACCACTGCACAAAGAGCCTTTTTCAAAGCCAGACTATTGCCATCACAAGGTTGCTACTGGCTGATTTTCACAAATAAATCACCAGGTCTTTCTTCCTAGTCCAGAGTAGTCTGGAAACTCCACTGAAATGTATTTTCATCACATAGCCCTACATAAGTCAATAACAGATGTGTGGTGGCTACATATGAAGTACACGGACCTGAAATCAAACCCTCATGTGCCAGAGAAGAAGCAAGAATCACTCTACCATGGCTCCAACACTGTACTTCCTTTACATCTGATATGGCATTCTCCAGAAAGTTTACACAGACATATTTTTACTCAGAACTTACCACTGAAGACAGGCCACTTTCTATTGAGTAGTAGTAGTTGTATGTGCCCTCCTTTTTCCTCTGCATTCCCCATCTCATCTGTTTTCAGATCCATTAAAATGGGTATAAACATCATGTAACTTATTTGTTGATCTAAAAAATGCCACCAAGGTCTCCTTTCCAAAGTTAACTTCCTACAGTCTTCTGCCACCAAAATGCTTCCACGTAATCCCGTCCAAATAATATGTTCTGAAAAACTAATCATGCTTTTCACTAGGGCATCTTTTATTTTCCTGAAAACAGTCTCAGGATGTGAGTCGTAAGTAATCATAGCAGGAGACATAGTCATCATTCCCCTTTGTTTAACATTTACTATGTGACAGAGAGGAACCCTGGTGGCACAGTGGCTACAAATTGGGTCAGCAGTTTGAAACCACCATCTGATCCACGGGAGAAAGAAGGACCTTTCAACTCCCATAAAGCATTACAGTCTTGCTGTCCCGTCTGACAACACCCCCACCTCCACTGGGGTGAAATGCGAAGGGAGCACAACAAAGTAGCAAGGGAAACAAAGCAAGTCCCAGAGAAATCCTGAAAATAGACTTCAGACTCAGAGGGCAGGGCTTGGCATCTCATCATACTCTATTGGAAACCATACATAAGAGTCAACAGACAGACCTGGAATTATTTATAGGCCCCATTTTCTTCTTTTTTCATGTGTGTCTATATAGGAGACAAAATAAATAATCCTGAGGAGAAAACAATGGAACTGACAGTTTCAGGGGGCATAGGAAGGGGAAGTGGGGGAAGGGTTGGGGAAGCCAACAACCCAGGGACAAGGGAGTAACAAGTGATCTAAAATCGATAGTGCAGAAAGCATAGGATGTCTGGTGGGAAGTGATCAAGTGCAGTGTAGCCAAGAGGAATTACTGAGAGCTGAATGGATGTCAAACATGATTGTGGGACAGAAGGAAAGTAAAAGGAAATCGAGGAAAGAACTAGAAGGCAAAAGACATTTATAAATAGAGGCATGCACATATGTAAATATATTAATATATGACAATAGGGATCTAGGTCTATGAACATAGATTTATATGCTAAGTATCAAGGTGGACATTGAACCTCTCCTCAAGTCCTTCCTCAACACAAGAGCACTTTGTTTAATAACCTGGAATTCTGTGATGCTCACCTTCCCAACCCAATCACTAAAGTCAAAATGGGTGCATAAACAAATGTGGTGAAGAAAGCTGATGGTGCCCTGCTAGTAGAAAATACAGGGTCTAGGGTCTTAAAGGCTTGAAGTTAAACATGTGGCCTTCTTGCAGGAAGCAACAAAGCCCACATGCAAGAAGCACACCAGCCCCTGTGAGCACAATGTTTCAATGGGATCAGGGATCAAACATCGTAAGACCCCAAACAAACAATTATATTGATGCAGATTAGGTGGCGGGGGGCTGGAGTGGAGACCCAAAGTTCTTGTGTATACAATTGGGCATCTCCTCACAGAAGGGCCACATGGAATAGACTAGTCAGTCAAAGTGAAGTATAGCACCAATGAAATATACAACGTTCTTCTAGTTCTTTAATGCTTCCTCAGCACCCCCCTCCCCAACTGTCATAACCCCAGTTCTACCTTACAAATATAGCTAGACCAGAGTATGTACACTGGTATGGCTAAGAGCTCTCATCACACGGAATCCAGGAAGATAAAACCCTCAGGAACAACAATGGAAGTAGCAATATCATTATGGTAGGGGGGAGAAGAGGGAGAACCCTGAGGGAACTAATTATAATGATGGACATAGAATCCTCCCCACCTCTGACTCTGAGGGGGATGAACAACAAAAATGTGGGTGAAGGGAGATAGCGGTTGGTGTAAGATATGAAAATAATAATTATTTATAATATATTAAGGGGTCCTGAGAGTGGGAGGGTAGGGAAAAAGAGGAGCTATTATCAACGGCTCAAGTAGAAAGAAAATGTTTTGAAAATGATGAAGGCACCATATGTATAAATGTGCCTGACACAATTGACATATGGATTATGATGAAAGCTGTAAGAGTCCTCAATAAAGTGATTTATTTTAATGGAATAACAATATTTAAAAATAAAGATCTTTGACACTTGCAGAGACAGTTCTATCCTGTCCTCCAGGGTCGCTATAAGCAGGCATCAAAGGGATGGCAGTGAGGCTGTTGTTGTTGTTGTTCTATATCAAGGGAGGGAGTTCCTATGTGGTGCAAATGGGAGCACACTTAATTGCTAATGAAAACACAGGAGGTTGGAATTTCCCCAGAGACACCTTGGAAGAAAAGCCTGGAGATCTCCTCCTGAAAACCAGGCACTGAAAGCCCATCTGTAGTAGATGTCTGCTATGACACATGTGGGTTTGCCTGGAATTAGGATAGGCTTGATGGCAACTGGCTACTGGCATGTGTTGGGAACCCTGGTAGCACTATGGCTTAGTGGTTTGACTGCAAGGGTAGCAGTTCAATCCCACCAGGTGCTCACCAGGACAAGATGAAGCGGGGTGCTCTGTTTCTGTACATATGCACCATCTCACAAACCCTGAGTGACATCACTATGATTTAGAATCTACTTGATGGGAATGGTTGTGGTTTATGTGATCAAGATTTAAAAACATTCCTTTTCTCATGTGCTATTCACTATGTCTTTATAAATAAAGTGACCCTTACTGTTAAATAACAGATAAGATACTGAGCTTTCAAGCTTCAGATCTAAAATTTGCGGCACCAGGTCTCAAGCCCCATTCTATTTAACATCAACATCCATGTTTTGAAGCATGACAGATTCTGCCTCAGTTGTAAGATGTGGATTCGGGTGCAATTCAATTTCTCATGATCCTGCATAATTAAATGAACACACTGCAAGCCAATGACTTCTGTTGAATGCCATGTGATACTTCAGAAGAAAAAGCAGACAGTGTTCCAGAAGACAGCGCTTCAAAGTGCAGCATCCTAGCAGGAAAACGGAATCAAATGCCCTTTAGGGATCAATAATATTTGACCACAGAAGCTACTCGAACCTCTGCTTCTCCGAGAACTATGCTCCATGAGCCTCAAGCTGAGCAAATTCTCTAGGTGGTCAGGGTTGAGAGAGGGAGAGGCCATGAGAACCTCCAGGTAGTTGAATTCGTTACACTGGAGATTAATGCCATTAAGCCAGCAGCCTTGGAAGTCAGTGGCCAATACATGGGAGGATCAAGATAAAGATAAATTTTCTTGTAAAGGAATTTTCTAGACCTCTATTGGCAAAAATTTGATGGCAGTTGTTTTTCCAGGAGAGGCAGCCCCAGAAGGTGGACCATGGTTTATGACTTTCTGTATCCAAAGTCAGGCTCATCTGCTCATCAGATAAGAGTAAGTCTGGAGTCAGACTGGGACACCTTCCAAGAAATATGTATGGATTTGTCTTTTCATAGAACCAATAACTTTACAAAGTCCATTTATCCTCTCTTGCATGGAATCCCTGTGGCCCTTGGCATCATTTACAAAACAGGTGGCTGAATTCTGGATAAGTTATTTGGCCTTGGAAGAGCAGAATTAGCCCCTTGAGAGTTCCACTCCATGATGCCCTTCTCTAATAAAAGCATCTTGAAACAAGTGAACTAATATTTTCAAATTTCCACATAAAAATAATGCCTCTTTTTTCCTGCAGCTGCTATTATTTACATCCACCATTTCCCTCTTTCTACACAAGATGACTTACAAGATCTCTGTTCCAAGATTCAGTCCTCAAAAGGTGTCATTCCAACGTGAATCTTTGAGGATTGTGTTCCTATAGCACACTGTCTAACAAACATGCGTAGACATATTCTCTGACTTTAGAAAATAAAATAGAAAGCCCCTTTAACACTCGTGCTACACACAGAGATGGCAACCTTTCTTTTTTATCCCTGTCAAGATAGTTTTTTGTAATTTTTTAATATTTAATTTTTGTTGAAAACTGAAAACTGGTGAACTTTATAAAAATTGCAAATATCCTTAAGCAAAAGAATGCTATTGAGCAGCACACCACAATGTAACCACTTCCATAAACCTATCTATCATTTTACAGTGTATCCTTCTACCTTCTGTGTATACACTTTTAAGCAAAAATAGGCTTATGCTGATGTACAATGCTGTGCAAACTAGTTTTGTACTTAAAATGCATCATTAATGTTGCAACTGACAAGCACTCTTCGACCCTTGACACACCAAGGGGCGCCCCTTATTCTACTGCAACATTTCAATTCTTAGTTCAACAACAACAAATCCCTCTTGTCTATGACTTCTGTCTGCCAAAATCATCAGCCTGTTCTCATCTGTTTCCTTCATGTGCCGACATTGTAACACCACATGGAATGTCACATTATGACCATATTTCCCCCAGAAACACTTTAATTCTTATGTCTTAGGTAGACTTCACATGCACAAGTACACACACAGACTCTCTTTCTCTCCAAATAATTGATGTCCACCTTATGAGTTACTAAATCTCTAAATTTTTCTAGCATTTTCTCTCCTTACTACAAGACTGGGGAATAAACTAAATATTAAAATGAATGATTTCTCCAAAGTGACGTAAGGATATCTAAGTCATTTGTTTAAATGAGATTCATTTCAAACCTGCTCTGTTGACCAAAATCTGTAAAGATGAGATCCAAGCACTTGCTTTTAATTTTTAAAAGCACCCTCACCAGGTTATTCCTTTGCATAGTGAAGTTAGAGAAACAACTGCTTAGAAGGCCCCCTACTCGAACCATGAAATTTGGACCCTTCTCACATCTTTACATCCTTTCCTGCACTTTTAACTAGACCCGTGTCATCCAAATGAATTCTGCATTGATCATTTTTTCCTGTCCACCATATCTTCTGCTCCTATTCCGAAGAGGACGGCATTGGTCTCAGACTCGGTCCCTCGGAAAATCTGCTTTCTCCCTTGTTGCTCTCTACTCAAGTAAATAAACCACTGAGTTCCATTTGAGAGCATTTTCAACACCCGCACTCAGAGCACTCCTTGCAGGCAAGGATGGTGAGACTTCATCTCCTGTGCTTTGGGCATGTTAGCAGGAGAGGTCAGTCCCTGGAGAAGGACATCAGGCTTAGTACAGGGGAGGGGCAGCAGGAGAGAGGAAGGCCCTCAAGGACTGACACAGTGGCTACAACAATGGACTCAATGAGCTCCACAATTGTAAGGCTGGTACGAGGGCGGCAGTGTTTTGTTCAATTGTACACTAGTTCACTGTGAATCAGAATCAACTTGATGACATCTAACAACAATGACAGCAACATCTATTTTATCCCCACAGGCATTCGAGCTGCCATTTAATAATATTTGACTCACATGCTATGTGTCTGGCCGTGTGTGACTCTAGGGAATACAGCTGTCAGTAGTTCACAGTCTAGGCCATGTGTCCGCACAAATTGTGAAGATGGTGCAGGAGC